>VSWD01000353.1:0-13041 GCA_033119305.1 Pinctada imbricata | reverse complement strand
TATACTCCTGGGACATTGAATCCTAAATCGACTTTCAGATAAGACATTAGGTCTGGACCCTGTCTTCTTTCACGAGGGTTCGAGAGGGCCGGTCATTGAGTCCAAATGTTACAGTAAGTAAGAGGGGACCCAAAAGACGAGTACAGCACGAGACGGAAAAGAGACACACGACATGTAAACATCAAACACAAAAGACTAAACATAAGAAACATCATGTTTATACCTTGATATCAAAATTGTAAATTCAACCACAAATGTAAGAAAATAGTTGGTCGCCTGCTTTACCGAGGATATGATCCCGAGGTCATCAAAAGAACACTGGGCATGATACTGGACCAGTGTCTTTCCAAGCGTTGCACACTGGCTGACCGTGACGACGAAACTCCATGACGGGCCCTGTTTCAATCTCGTCAGAGAAGACTGGGTCCTGATTCTCTGTCCTATCTGAAAGTTGGTCAGACTTCTCTGGTGATTGATCTTGAGCTCGCTTTAGCCAGCAGAGCACAGGCTGTTTTACGCATGCCATGGAATTTTTTAGATCCATTTACATATAATTTTTGTTACAAAAGGCCGCTGCGTTTAGCTGTCTTGTTTGTGACGTCACCTTACAGTGAGAACTTTTATGTTAATAGAACTATTGTGCGTCTATGGAGACCTCTGTGCATTAGCTTCTGACTTCAACTTCACTTACAGATACATAGACGATGTGTTGTCCATCAATAATCCAAAATTCGCGGATTACCTGAGCAGTATCTATCCTTCAGAGCTTGAAGTCAAAGAAACTACGGAGACAAATAATTCAGCATCCTATTTGGACATAATGTTGTCATACGACACTGATGGTCACATGAACACCTCACTCTATTACAAACGTGACGACTTCAATTTCAGAATTACAAACTTTCCTTTTCTGAGTAGCAACATTCCTTCATTGCCTGCTTATGGCGTGTTCATATCTCAGTTGATACGCTATGCCAGAGCAAGTACGAAAAATACGGAATTTTTTTCTGAGAGCTAGGCGTCTTTCAAATAAGCTTCTCAGTCAGGGATATGTTTGTGACCGACTTACATCGTCACTGAGGAAGTTCTGATGGGGAACTTGTCATACACTATGATGTCCCACTCTCCAGAATAGTGGTTGATATTCTGTCATAGACCATTTGTACCATCCAACCAAAGATTGTACTCTATGTCTTCCAAAATTGAAGTTACCGGATGTTACAGATCTACCAAATTGAAGCGGCGGGTGTTGCATGCAAGCAGGAGATGCTTACTCTTCCTGGGCACCTGGTCTCACTCCCATATCGGGAGTTCGCTTCTTTTCATATGGTGGAGGTTTTTGTTTGTTTGCTTTGGTTCCTGTTTTATCCTGATTTTGTATGCCCGTCAATGCTGATTTTAGGAATTTAGATTTAAGAATATCTAGAATAAGGATAAATCTGGATAAAAAGGCGCACATTTACTACTACGATAGTTAAATACCCGAAACGTACATGTCTGGTCCATGCTGCAAATTTATCCATTCTTAAACTTTACTATTGAACTTGAAGACGTTTAACATTCCATTAACATCTAACCAAAGATTGTACTCTATGTCTTCCGAAATGGAAGTTACCGGATGTGACAGTTCTACCGAATTAAAGAGGCTGGTGTTGCATGCAAGCAAGAGATGCTTTCTCTTCCTGGGCACCTATCGGGAGTCCGCTTCTTTTCATGTAGTTTTTTTTTATGTTTGTTTGCTTTGGTTTCTGTTTTATCCTGATTTTATATGCCTTTGGTTTCTGATTTTTTGAATTATCGATTTTGTGCTGTATACAGGGATATGGTCATTGTCATTGTAAACAATTTACTCTTACATGTGTTAATTGATATATACATCCGATAATAATCTCTGTAAATTTCTGTATAAAATTTATACTACTCGTCACGGAGATGATAGTCGTTCTTGTTACAGCACTCCTTTCATGCTTTTAAAGTAATTCAAGATACAACGAATGCATTATACATTCATGTGACTTTTAGGTTAAGATATATATACCTTTCTGCATAAACGTTATATCAGATGATATTAACTTCTTTTACATCCATTTACATCGGACAATAGGGTCACAAGCAATTTAAAGTATACACGTCTTAGGTATTGGAATTTTTCAAAATTCTTTTTAACTACGTTGACTCATTTTCTTCCTTGTTCATTTGGTGTGTCTAATAATTGAGCAAAAAAAATTGTATAATGTCAAATTGTTTAAGTGCCAAAACAAATCTTCTTTCATGTGACAGAGAATTATTGCACCTAAAACATATGTTCAGTGTTTATAGTAAAGATACGTAAGTATTCCAACTTTTTACCTTCTTGAAGAAATTTCCAAACCACTTTTGAGTGACTTTACAACGTGGTCTTGGTGGATTAATTGCTTTACTCGGCCAACAGCAGAAAACACACATTTAAAAAACCAATTGAACAGAAAAAAATCGAAAACGAAGAAAGTTTTTAAAAGCGACATGACTGAATATAAATTTAGGAATATACAAAAACAAAAATTTGAAATTGTGTTTTGAATTCTCAAAATGAGTGGGAAAAAGTGAAAATATTTTATGACGTATTACATCTCTGTATCATGTCTGAATTAAATCTGAAATTGTTTATTCACCAAACAAGAAATATAAGTCAAAGCTGACTGTGAAAATTGCTTATCATAAGGTGGATCCAAGGTGTTCTTCATAACACATACTGATCCCATCCATCTACATGCTGACTGATGGTCACATTGTACATATATGACAATACCAACACACATACTGGCGTCAGCTTTATCATATTTACTCTTCAGGTCATTCATATGATTAACTAGACATCTTGTTGATTTTCTAAGCAGGTGCTGATTCCGTTGCAGTATATAGCACAGGCTCTGTAAGAAGTATATGTATATAAGAGGATCTAAATGATGTAAATTTATCAGGTTTAAAATGATGCTACTGAATTTAAAGACGTTTAACATTTTATCTAGAATAAATGCCGGATTGCTTTTTTCTTCTCAAACAATTTTGTTTTATTTTCATACGCCAAGTACGCAAATGTTTAATTTTCTTTGCACTAATTCGGAATAAATCCATATTTAGTAATTGTAAGTACTAAGTTTTATTTTTTGCCATTTTATTGGATGATGAAATGTCAGTTTGTAGTATCTCAAATTTTGCATAAAACCGCTTCGCTACACCTTTTACACAATTTGTGATACGACAACTGCCATTTTATCATCCAAAACAATAGGGGAAAAAATCACCCCCCCCCCCCAAAAAAAACCCATTCAATTCTGACATACCGTATCAATTGGGATATGAACACGCCATAAGCAGGCGATGAAGGGATGTTGCTACTCAGAAGACGAAAGTTTGCGATGCTGAAACTGAAGTCATCACGTTTTTCATAGAGTGAGGTGTTCATGTGACCATAGAACAAAGGTGGGGATCTCCAACAACACCATGTTGCAGCAACAACAGCAAGACCCCAATACACCCGATGCAAACACACAAAAACAGACATAAGTGTCATAGGACAGCATTATACCCAAATCGGATGCTGAATTATTTGTCTCTTCACTTTCTTTGACTATATTATGGATAAATTTGTGAATGCATCGGATTCACGAAGATCATGTGTAACAGATTCAGATTTCATTTCTCTTTATGTGCGTGTCTGCTCTGTGTTTTTGCATTGATTGTCGGATCATTATTGTGCAATGTTTGGATATTGTATATATAGATTTCTACTGATAAGAGCTTTATTTCTGATCTGGTAATTTTTACGTTCTTCATTTTGAAATTTAAATTGACAGTTAGTGTTTTGAATGTTTTTCCATGACATGACATGGTCGCCATTGCACTTTCTTTATAGATATAATCTCACACAGTGAATGTTTTGTGGATATATTTTTCATTTTCGTGCGTGAAAATTGACGGCGGGTGCGGCTAGCCAAACAGGGAATGCTTAATCCTCCCGGGCTTAAAGACGTTTAACATTGCTCGTAGTCCGTCGATACTCAATTTGGTGCTCTATTGTGAGTGTTATTGAGATTGTCGTCAGGATTTCCTCTATCTCATTTTTTTCTAGCGAACACAAGTCGGATGCACGATACTTCCGAGATATCTGAGAAAAATCGACAATTTCTTGAAAGGCTGTCTTGAAAATTTACTAAAGCGCTTTATCGAACTAAGGACTTTATTGGAATCACCAGCGTGAGATTGCCTTTTAAAGCATACACAATCATATATATGTCACGGGTATTGAAAATTTTCTCAGTTTTGTTCTGTCGTTCTACTTTATGGCACTTTATATCAGGCGATGAGAGGTGGAGGTTAGGGGTGGGAAGGAAAAAGGCAGGAGGGGAGGATGGTTATCCCCTAATCCACCCTCCAATATATATACATTTCATTCTTACTCTTCGAAAGCGAAATAAATGAATAACTATCCTTTCTTTTTAAATAAAAAATAATCATCCAACGAAGGGGAGTGATAAATTTTTGAGAGAGGGGCGTGCACAGTTTTCTACATGTGTCCCTTTTATATAAATAATGCGAAAGGGTTCCAACCTTATACCTTCTTGAAGAAAAATTCAAACGAATTCATTATGCACCATACACGTATTTCGATTATGAAATTCTCATCAATGATGCTTCAAGCCAAATACTTTTCTTGAGCTACCAAAATTCATTTCACTAGCGCCCTCTGGTTTTGATTTTAGAATTAAAATCTGTCTATTTGCTTTACAGAGAGTGCGCAGTTCAAAATTTGCTGTAGGGTCAATTCAGCAGCATATCATATATTATGTATTGTTAGGAGTAGGAAGGAATGGGGTCAAAGTGGAAGATCGGGTCGGGTTGAAAATCGGAATCCCCGTTTATTGTCATTTTGTGAAAAAAATACTTCGTTATATATTCTCCTGGAAACCATGGGCTGGAGACCAAGCGCCCCCTCTTGCACATTTTCAAAATTTAAGAATTTCTTGCAAGAAACCTTAATCATTTTACATAATTGCATGAAATGAAAATGAAAATTTTGCTGGGGTTTTTCCGCTGAATAGAATCCTTTTCAGCAAATAGATCGAAATAACAAGATATCTAAGTAACCCATATCGCATGTGGTATTGAAAATTTCGACAGCTTGTGATTCTAAAAAAAAAAGAAGTTTCATCATGAGGAGATCATAAAGCGGTATGACATTTGGGTGTCGTCAGTAAGAACAACGTATATTTGTACTGTGTCTGAAATCACATCGGCTGAAGGCATAATTGATGAGGATTTTAATATCCGAAACACGGGTCTTGCGCATTAACTTGATTCGAAATTTTCTTTAAGAAGGTAAAGAGTTCGAATATTTCTGAATTTTTACATCAATGATAGTTAATTATATATTACTTTGGGTATTTCACAACCTGCATTTTATGATGACATTATTAACAAGATAATAAGGTTCAAATGACAAATATGGATAATAACCATATATTTGGTACTTGATAGACAACATCTCTATCGAAAATGTGTCAGAGTCATCAAACGCCTTTTATACCGTGGATATGATCCTAAGAGAAAGGAGGGGATCTCCAACAACGAAATGGAATTAAAACTAATGTCACCAGACGGACACTAGGCTTGGTACTTGACCAATCTTCAGTCTTGTACCAGCGTATCTTAAAACTTGTACTCTGACTCACTGTGACGACGGGACTCCATGACGGGCCCTGTCCAAACCTCTTTAGAGAAGACAGGGCCACTACCACCTGTCCTCTCTGAATGACAAATATGGATAATGACCATATCCCTGTATACAGCACAAAATCGATAATTCAGAAAATCAGAAACCGAAGGCATACAAAATCAGGATAAAACAGGAACCAAAGCAAACAAACAAAAACCTCCATCACATGAAAAGAAGCGAACTCCCGATATGGGAGTGAGACCAGGTGCCCAGGAAGAGTAAGCATCTCCTGCTTGCATGCAACACCCGCCACTTCAATTCGGTAGAACAGTCACATCCGGTTACTTCCATTTCGGAAGACAGAGTACAATCTTCGGTTGGATGGTTCAAATGGTCTATAACAGAATATCATCCACCATTCTGGAGAGTGGGACATCATAGTGTATAACGAGTTCCCGAGCAAGACTTTTTATTAGAGTTACGAAAATAACAAAGTAAAATACAAAACGCAAATTTCAGAATTTGTCAGCCGAGAGGCTTACAATTCTCTTTTGGTGCCGTGACGCTAAGTGATTTAAATCATGGGGATATGCGTGATTTATTGCTTTAGTACTCGTACGCGAAACCAGGATTAAACAGCAGACAAGTGATGAACATTACACTGAAATTATGTTTACTTCAGGAAGAACACATTTACTTTTTTCGTGCGTATCCTCATTTTGATTGACTATGTAATTTTATCATTTTTGAATTTTTGATCTAAACAGATTAAGATTGATCTAATCTGATTTGATCTAAATTGATTAAGATTTTTTTCTTCGCATTTTCAAGTAAATATGACTAACATTAACGACAAACTGACGTCTCACATGTCGGGAATTAGTCAGGATTCCGGCTTTGGTTTGTCTCGAAGTAAAAGTTGTATTACCTTTGAATTTGGTAGAATTCTGGTAAATTGCGAAGATGCTTTTAAATTGAAAGCAAATCAAGTAACTTCGGGTCCCGTTTGTGTCGGTAAAACTCCGGGGATCAGGCGTGGGGCAAGGGACTTGACAAAAATTAAAATAAGTGACCTACATGTATCTCTGTAAGATTTATTAAGGTGATTGTACATTACATTCAATAGGATACTTCGATGCAACCGATATAGTTGATTTCTGTCTAATTCGTAGCCACTCAAACGACAGAAAAAATAATCAAAACTTCTTTTTCTACAATTTATTCAAGTTCTCGGTAGATGGCTCTAAAGTAGCTTAAGTGTGCGACTAATGACATTGTGATAAACAGAGTTACAAAAGGACACCGACAAGTATGGTACGCCAAAGTCACAAAAAATTGACAAACTAGGTTTCACAGCTGTAAAACCTAGTTTTTCTGTTGTGAAACCTAGTTTTACGAGCGAAAATCTAACTTTTCACTCGAAAACCTAGTTTTTCTAATTTTCATCACATCGGCAAAAGAATTCTTATTATTGATCATTAATACGCGTAAAGTATAGTTTACACGCCAAAACCTATTTTATTGCATGAAACTATGATTAGCAAATGTGAAACCAGGTTTCTATGGCACGCCAAAGTCACAAATATTTAATAAACTAGGTTTCACAGCTGTAAACCCTAGTTTACACATGAAAACCCTAGTTTTCCGAGTGTAAACTAGGGTTTACAGCTGTGAAACCTAGTTTTTCTGTTGTGAAACCTAGTTTTTCATGCGAAAACCTAATTTTTCACTCGTAAAACCTAGTTTTTCTAATTTTCATCTCATCGGCACAAGAATTCTAATTATTGATCATTAGTACGTGTGAAGTATAGTTTACACGCGAAACCTATTTCATTGCATGAAACTATGATTAGCAAATGTGAAACCAGGTTCTCTTAATAATTTCTTGTTAACACTACTTTCCACCAATCAAAATGCATTCATGTGAATGCGAATATATATTTCATACAATCAAATGAGCTCTTACTCGTGGTAATGGATTTTTTCTTTCAAGTTTGAGAATTAACATTTTGACTAATCAGGATAGGTTTTACTTGTGGTAATGGAAGTTTCATCCAATCAGAATGCGTTTAACAAATACGTTCTATATATATCAGTAAATTACCCTGCTTATTATAAGTTTGTGGTTTTTTTTTATTTACAGTTACTGTCGTCAAAATTTTCTTGTTGAGCACTACGTTGTTCACCAAGTAAAATACTATTCAAACGATTCAAGACAGGATCTATTTCATGTAAACCAGCCCGCGAAAGTCGATCCATGTGTACAAGTTTTCAAAATGGTAGTTTGACGAAGTCTAGCTATTTCCTGTTTGTCTCTGATTGGTCAGATTTTTTTTCAACGAAATGAAACAAGCAAGGTCCCGGAAATAGAAAATTTCCATATTCAGACTGTATCAATCAATTAGGAAAATTTCCATTATCAGACTGTATCAAGCAATTCCATTGGATAAAATTACCATTACCAGAAAGAAATTCTGATTGGCTAAAACTTTTGTTAACAAATTTCGATTATCAGACTATATCAAGCAATTTCATTGGATAAAATTACCATTACCAGAATGAAAGGGTATATCTGATTGGTTAAAACTTTTGTTGACAGAAATTAGGAAAATTTCCATTATCAGACTGTATCAATCAATTTCATTGTTTAAAATTATCATTACCAGAAAGAAACAGGTGATCTGATTGGCTAAAACTTTTGTTAACAGAAATAAGGAAAATTCCGATTATCAGACTATATCAAGCAATTTCATTGGATAAAATTAACATTACCAGAAAGAAACAGGTGATCTGATTGGCTAAAACTTTTGTTAACAGAAATTAGGAATTTTCATTTACACTTATTTTAAATTGTCTTTAACACAAATTTTAATTATCATTATCAGAAAAAACAGGTTATCTGATTGGCTAAAACTTTTGATAACAGAAATTAGGAAAATTCCCATTATCAGACTGTATCAAGCAATTTCATTGGATAAAATTAACATTACCAGAAAGAAACAGGTGATCTGATTGGCTAAAACTTTTGTTAACAGAAATTAGGAAAATTCCCATTATCAGACTGTATCAAGCAATTTCATTGGATAAAATTAACATTACCAGAAAGAAACAGGTGATCTGATTGGCTAAAACTTTTGTTAACAGAAATTAGGAATTTTCATTTACTCTTATTTTTAATTGTCTTTAACACAAATTTTAATTATCATTATCAGAAAAAACAGGTTATCTGATTGGCTAAAATTTTTGTTAACAGAAATTAGGAAAATTCCCATCATCAGACTGTATCAAGCAATTTCATTGGATAAAATTACCATTACCAGAAAGAAACAGGTGATCTTATTGGCTAAAACTTTTGTTAACAGAAATTAGGAATTTTCATTTACACTTATTTAAAATTGTCTTTAACACAATTTTTAATTATCATTATCAGAAAAAACAGCTTATCTGATTGGCTAAAACTTTTGTTAACAGAAATTAGGAAAATTCCCATCATCAGACTGTATCAAGCAATTTCATTGGATAAAATTACCATTACCAGAAAGAAATAGGTGATCTGATTGGCTAAAACTTTTGTTAACAGAAATAAGGAATTTTCATTTACACTTATTTTAAATTGTCTTTAACACAAATTTTAATTTTCATTATCAGAATTAATTTATGTTAACAATAGTTTTAACTTCTACCCAAAATGATATAAAAACATACTTTTCCACGTGCAAAACCTAGTTTTACAAACGTAAACATAGGTTTACATTTGTGAATGCAAATTGTATCATTTTTGTGACACCTAGAATTAATGAGCATTAACAACCGTATAATGAAAGCCAATATAAATTTCCAATTCGAAGTAGCGGCACACGGCTGGCTAAAGAGCGTCGATTGACCATAACATCTCCTCAATACACATTTATCTGACCAGTCTAATATAGACACGCCCCTTAGGTCAACCTTTGACCTTTCATTCTGAATAAATTTTCTTTCAGCCAGCATTAATTAACATTTCTGTCTAATTCGTAGCCACTCAAACGAAATAAAATGAATAAAACTTCTTTTTCTACAATTTATTCAAGCTCTCGAACAATAATGAAAGGGAACCGATTGTTATAGCTCATTAACCTAAACCTAAAAATGTACTGTTCATTTTCTATGCAATGACAAGTATGGATAATGACCATATCTCTGTATACAGCACAAAATCGAAAATTCAGAAAATCTGAAACCGAAGGCATACAAAATCAGGATAAATCAGGAACCAAAGCAAACAAACAAAAACCTCCACCACATGAAAAGAAACGAACTCCCGATATGGGAGTGAAATCATGTCCCAAGCATTTAGCTGCAGAATTCCTCTCGTTCGGAGGGAGTGGAATGTCATAAATTCTAAAGAATTCTATTATATAAAATATGTACATCAGATTTAACTCTCAATTTATAATTTTACACTTTTACTATAAAGAAGAAATAGTAAACAAATATTTACAAGTTCTGAAAATTGTAAAAATCTATCGAAACAAGGTGACATTGTTGGAAGTCTTAGATCCATTAATTTCATCGTGTCAGATGCAATATGTCCAAATTAATATTCCAAGATTTCAATAGTCAACGGTTCCTTGTGATCACACAGTTTAAGACATTAAACCCATAAATTGTTTGTCGTATGGTCGCCGCCGATGTAACAGTTTGGTATTAACACGAGATAGAGCGCAATGTGTTCTTGATTGGCAAGCATTGGAGAAATGTTTAATCTATGACACCAGTAACACAATTTTGTCCAATATGAAGAGTAATTGTCCACGGTAGATTTTTTCCTGTACTGACATGATGGTACAGTAACCAATGACGATATATAGTGTTCCAATGGTTTTCTGAGTCTCTCCAACATTCCTTTTTGAAACAATTCTGCAACAGAAAACACATCCATGTACAATGTAATCATAATACAAGTGCAGTTAGTTACCTACATAATTAAACTCTCTCTTTATCCTTCAATGACTACTACCACTCAACAGACTACTTGTCTCTTATAGACTATAGTCCCACATGTCCCTCATAGACTACTTGTCTCTTATAGACTATAGTCCCACATGTCCCTCATAGACTACTTGTCTCTTATAGACTATAGTCCCACATGTCCCTCATAGACTACTTGTCTCTTATAGACTATAGTCCCACATGTCCCTCATAGACTACTTGTCTCTTATAGACTATAGTCCCACATGTCCCTCATAGACTACTTGTCTCTTATAGACTATAGTCCCACATGTCCCTCACAGACTACTTGTCTCTTATAGACTATAGTCCCACATGTCCCTCATAGACTACTTGTCTCTTATAGACTATAGTCCCACATGTCCCTCATAGACTACTTGTCTCTTATAGACTATAGTCCCACATGTCCCTCATAGACTACTTGTCTCTTATAGACTATAGTCCCACATGTCCCTCATAGACTACTTGTCTCTTATAAAGTACTCGTCCCTCAAGAACTACTTGTACCTCATGGACTATTGTACTATAGACTACTTGTCCCTCGTATTCTACTTGTCCCTCATAGACTACTTGTCCCTCATAAAGTACTCCTTCCTCAAGAACTACTTGTACCTCATGGACTATTGTACTATAGACTATTTGTCCCTCATATTCTACTTGTCCCTCATATTCTACTTGTCCCTCGTAGACTACTATAGTCCCACATGTCCCTCATAAAGTACTCCTTCCTCAAGAACTATTTGTACCTCATGGACTATTGTGCTATAGACTATTTGTCCCTCATATTCTACTTGTCCCTCATATTCTACTTGTCCCTCATAGACTACTATAGTCCCACATGTGTTATGGGTCAGAATACCCCAAAACGCCAGCAAAAATCAGACAAAGACAGAATATAAATTTACAAGTTTAATTATGTACAAAAAATATATGTTTCAAATGATTACAACTTACAATACAATGTCCGGATCAAAGTGTCTGTTACGATCCACAAAGTCTATCGAATGTGTGGTTTCCGGTAATCACAAACGTTCTCGAATGATCAGTGTCCAAACGTTGTTAAATGGATTAAAGTATCAACAAATAAAGTGTCCCAGTATATCAGAATAGATGAATGAATCGTGTCTACGAATGTGTACGAATGCTTACTCAACACAGTTCCTCAGAGGTATTTATACTTAATACCAATGGATTTACCAGAAGCTTCTAGAACAATGACTCATTACAAATGATTAACAATAGAGTAAATTCTAGAAATCACAGTCATGTGATGATAATAATGTAACAAAGAACATACTGGAATATTCTCTAAAGAAATAAACATGACATAGTACAATCTAGAAAGAATTATTATGAAATCATTAATTAACATGACTAAGTACATGTGTACCTACATATAAAGTAAAACCAAAACAATACATGACCCACAACACCTCCCCCCTTAAAAAAAGTTTGAATGTCAATGAAAACTTATGTGGTAAATTCTGCAAAAATCACTCATGAAACTCTCGATAGTGCATCTGCAATCACATTGTCTTTGCCCTTGAAATGGTTAATAATGATATTGTACTCTTGCAACAATAAACTCCACGTTGTAAGTCTTTGATTCTTGTTTGACATTTTGTGCAAAAATGTGAGAGGGTTGTGGTCAGTAAATACAAGAATGGGATGTAAAGTAACATTCAAATAAACATCAAAATGTTGTAAAGCTAACAATAATGCAAGACACTCTTTTTCAATAGTAGTGTAATTCTTTTGACATTTTGTCAATTTCTTTGAAAAATAACAAACAACTCTATCTACACCATCATCATTTTCTTGAAACAAAGCCGCCCCGATTCCTACGTCACTAGCATCAACAGTAAGCTTAAATTGCTTATCAAAATTTGGAGCTGACAGGACAGGACTATTCATAAGAACACATTTGATTTTCTTAAAAGATTCGTCACAGTCATTGGTCCATGCAAAATTCACTTTCTTTTGTAACAGATTGGTAAGTGGACCAACAACTGACGAGAAATTTGGACAAAATTTTCTGTAAAATCCTGCCATTCCCAAGAATCTCATTATCTCTTTCTTATTGGTAGGAATCGGGAACTTTGAAATAGCTTCCACCTTGGCCATGATAGGAGTAACAAAACCTTGACCTACTTTGTGACCCAAATATTCTACAGTCGCATGACAAAATTCACTTTTCGCAAGGTTCACTGTGAGGTTTGCTTTCGCCAGTATGTCGAAGAAGGTACGCATGATGCGGAGATGATCACCCCAGGTGTCGCTGTAGATGATGACGTCATCGATGTACGCCTCGCATCCTTCGAGATGATTTAGGAGCGAATGAATCATCCTCTGGAATG
>VSWD01000351.1:0-11443 GCA_033119305.1 Pinctada imbricata | reverse complement strand
CGTAACTTTTCACATTTTAAACTTCTTTCCCAGAAACGGTCTGAAGGGATTTTGACGGTCGTGATCGAAAAACTTGGTGATGGTATGTGAAGTACTCATGGTCCCCTACAAGTGTTGTTGTTTTTCGTCCGGATCTGTCAACAGGTGGCGCCACCACAGCAAAAAGTAGGTCACGGGGGGTACCCTCCTTTGACAAACTTCTTCTTCAGAACCGAAGCATGTATCGACAAACCGAAAGCATCAGGATGATCTAGAGAGATGTCTTAAGAAGTGTTGTTATTTTGGTTCCACTTCGAAGTCAAATTTTTGACGCGTTTTTGACGTCTTTTCGGACTTAGTCAGAAATGCACATTTTTGCACTATTTCTTTAAATAACTCAATAAGTGTATGATTTTACACACTCATTTACTACATATTTATCATATTTAACTTACTTAATGCTTTGATATGCATTTTATGCTTAAAATTTATTTTTTTGATTTTTATGAATTTTTTTCTTATGTAAAAAGGAAGGGGGGGGGGGTGATTTTCATACATTTTCTGCTTCTTTTCTATAACCACTCTTCAGATTGTCATGACATTTTGTAGATATGAGGTACTCATGCATGGTACCCTACAAGTGAAAGAATTTTGTCAAGATATCCACTTTTAGATTTTTAAGGAATATTTTTTAAGATTGTACATAGGTATAATGTATGTTTTCCATGCCCAATGGACCCATGGGGATCGGCTTCAAACCCCGACGGGATCCCGACAAAATTTTTTTTCCCTTTTAGCTCACCTGAGCCAAAGGCTCAAGTGAGCTATTGTCATAGTGTTGCGTCTGGCGTCCGTCGTCCGGCGTCCGGCGTCTGTCGTCGTCGTCGTCGTCGTCGTCGTCGTCGTCGTCGTCGTAAACTTTTCACATTTTAAACTTCTTCTCCAGAACGGCTGAAGGGATTTTGATGAACTTGGTAGGTGTGAAGTACTCATGGTCCCCTACAAGTGTTGTTGTTTTTCGTCCGGATCTGTCAACAGGTGGCGCCACCACAGCAAAAGTAGGTCACGGGGGGTACCCTCCTTTGACAAACTTCTTCTTCAGAACCGAAGCATGTATCGACAAACCGAAAGCATCAGGATGATCTAGAGAGATGTCTTAAGAAGTGTTGTTATTTTTGGTTCCACTTCGAAGTCAAATTTTTGACGCGTTTTTGACGTCTTTTCGGACTTAGTCAGAAATGCACATTTTTGCACTATTTCTTTAAATAACTCAATAAGTGTATGATTTTACACACTCATTTACTACATAATTTATCATATTTAACTTACTTATGCTTTGATATGCATTTTATGCTTAAATTTATTTTTTTGATTTTTATGAATTTTTTTCTTATGTAAAAGGAAGGGGGGGGGGTGATTTTCATACTTTTCTGCTCTTTTTCTATAACCACTCTTCAGATTGTCATGACATTTTGTAGATATGAGGTACTCCATGCATGGTACCCTACAAGTGAAAGAATTTTGTCAAGATATCCACTTTTAGATTTTTAAGAATATTTTTTAAGATTGTACATAGGTATAATGTATGTCTTCCATGCCCAATGGACCCATGGGATCTGCTTCAAACCCCGACGGGATCCCGACAAAAATTTTTTTCCCTTTTTAGCTCACCTGAGCCAAGGCTCAAGTGAGCTATTGTCATAGTGTTGCGTCTGGCGTCCGTCGTCCGGCGTCCGGCGTCTGTCGTCGTCGTCGTCGTCGTCGTCGTCGTCGTCGTAAACTTTTCACATTTTAAACTTCTTCTCCAGAACGGCTGAAGGGATTTGATGAAACTTGGTAGGTGTGAAGTACTCATGGTCCCCTACAAGTGTTGTTGTTTTTTCGTCCGGATCTGTCAACAGGTGGCGCCACCACAGCAAAAAGTAGGTAACGGGGGGTACCCTCCTTTGACAAACTTCTTCTTCAGAACCGAAGCATGTATCGACAAACCGAAAGCATCAGGATGATCTAGAGAGATGTCTTAAGAAGTGTTGTTATTTTTGGTTCCACTTCGAAGTCAAATTTTTGACGCGTTTTGACGTCTTTTCGGACTTAGTCAGAAATGCACATTTTTTGCACTATTTCTTTAAATAACTCAATAAGTGTATGATTTTACACACTCATTTACTACATATTTATCATATTTAACTTACTTAATGCTTTGATATGCATTTTATGCTTAAATTTTATTTTTTTGATTTTTTATGAATTTTTTTCTTATGTAAAAAGGAAGGGGGGGGGGGTGATTTTCATACATTTTCTGCTTCTTTTCTATAACCACTCTTCAGATTGTCATGACATTTTGTAGATATGAGGTACTCATGCATGGTACCCTACAAGTGAAAGAATTTTGTCAAGATATCCACTTTTAGATTTTTAAGGAATATTTTTTAAGATTGTACATAGGTATAATGTATGTTTCCATGCCCAATGGACCCATGGGGATCGGCTTCAAACCCCGACGGGATCCCGACAAAATTTTTTTCCCTTTTTAGCTCACCTGAGCCATAGGCTCAAGTGAGCTATTGTCATAGGTTGCGTCCTGCGTCCGTCGTCCGGCGTCCGTCGTCGTCGTCGTCGTCGTCGTCGTCGTCGTCGTCGTCGTCGTAAACTTTCACATTTTAAACTTCTTCTCCAGAACGGCTGAAGGGATTTTGATGAAACTTGGTAGGGTAGAAGTACTCATGGTCCCCTACAAGTGTTGTTGTTTTTCGTCCGGATCTGTCAACAGGTGGCGCCACCACAGCAAAAAGTAGGTCACGGGGGGTACCCTCCTTTGACAAACTTCTTCTTCAGAACCGAAGCATGTATCGACAAACCGAAAGCATCAGGATGATCTAGAGAGATGTCTTAAGAAGTGTTGTTATTTTTGGTTCCACTTCGAAGTCAAATTTTTGACGCGTTTTTGACGTCTTTTCGGACTTAGTCAGAAATGCACATTTTTGCACTATTTCTTTAAATAACTCAATAAGTGTATGATTTTACACACTCATTTACTACATATTTATCATATTTAACTTACTTAATGCTTTGATATGCATTTTATGCTTAAAATTTATTTTTTTGATTTTTTATGAATTTTTTTCTTATGTAAAAAGGAAGGGGGGGGGGTGATTTTCATACATTTTCTGCTTCTTTTCTATAACCACTCTTCAGATTGTCATGACATTTTGTAGATATGAGGTACTCATGCATGGTACCCTACAAGTGAAAGAATTTTGTCAAGATATCCACTTTTAGATTTTTAAGGAATATTTTTAAGATTGTACATAGGTATAATGTATGTTTTCCATGCCCAATGGACCCATGGGGATCGGCTTCAAACCCCGACGGGATCCCGACAAAATTTTTTTTCCTTTTAGCTCACCTGAGCCAAGGCTCAAGTGAGCTATTGTCATAGTGTTGCGTCTGGCGTCCGTCGTCCGGCGTCCGGCGTCTGTCGTCGTCGTCGTCGTCGTCGTCGTCGTCGTCGTAAACTTTTCACATTTTAAACTTCTTCTCCAGAACGGCTGAAGGGATTTTGATGAAACTTGGTAGGTGTGAAGTACTCATGGTCCCCTACAAGTGTTGTTGTTTTTCGTCCGGATCTGTCAACAGGTGGCGCCACCACAGCAAAAAGTAGGTCACGGGGGGTACCCTCCTTTGACAAACTTCTTCTTCAGAACCGAAGCATGTATCGACAAACCGAAAGCATCAGGATGATCTAGAGAGATGTCTTAAGAAGTGTTGTTATTTTTGGTTCCACTTCGAAGTCAAATTTTTGACGCGTTTTTGACGTCTTTTCGGACTTAGTCAGAAATGCACATTTTTGCACTATTTCTTTAAATAACTCAATAAGTGTATGATTTTACACACTCATTTACTACATATTTACATATTTAACTTACGTATGCTTTGATATGCATTTATGCGTAAATTTATTTTTTTGATTTTTATGAATTTTTTTCTTATGTAAAAAGGAAGGGGGGGGGGGTGATTTTCATACATTGTCTTGCTTCTTTTCTATAACCACTCTCAGATTGTCCATGACATTTTGTAGATATGAGGTACTCATGCATGGTACCCTACAAGTTGAAAGAATTTTGTCAAGATATCCACTTTTAGATTTTTAAGGAATATTTTTAAGATTGTACATAGGTAGGATATGTTTTCCATGCCCATGGACCCTGGGTAGATCGGCTTCAAACCCCGACGGGAATCCCGACAAAAATTTTTTTCCCTTTTAGCTCACCTGAGCCAAGGCTCAGTGAGCTATTGTCATAGTGTTGCGTCCTCTGGCGGCCGTCGTCCGGCGTCCGGCGTCTGTCGTCGTCGTCGTCCGTCGTCGTCGTCGTCGGAAACTTTTCACATTTTAAACTTCTTCTCCAGAACGGCTGAAGGGATTTGATGAAACTTGGTAGGTGTGAAGTACTCATGGTCCCCTACAAGTGTTGTTGTTTTTCGTCCGGATCTGTCAACAGGTGGCGCCACCACAGCAAAAAGTAGGTCACGGTGGGTACCCTCCTTTGACAAACTTCTTCTTCAGAACCGAAGCATGTATCGACAAACCGAAAGCATCAGGATGATCTAGAGAGATGTCTTAAGAAGTGTTGTTATTTTTGGTTCCCACTTCGAAGTCAAATTTTTGACGCGTTTTTGACGTCTTTCGGACTTAGTCAGAAATGCACATTTTTGCACTATTTCTTTAAATAACTCAATAAGTGTATGATTTTACACACTCATTTACTACATATTTATCATATTTAACTTACTTAATGCTTTGATATGCATTTTATGCTTAAATTTTATTTTTTTGATTTTTATGAATTTTTTTCTTATGTAAAAAGGAAGGGGGGGGGGGGTGATTTTCATACATTTTCTGCTTCTTTTCTATAACCACTCTTCAGATTGTCATGACATTTGTAGATATGAGGTACTCATGCATGGTACCCTACAAGTGAAAGAATTTTGTCAAGATATCCACTTTTAGATTTTTAAGGAATATTTTTGGCCTAGGTCATCTTTGGCACGTATAAAAACGAAAGAAAAAAGGGGGTCATGCATACCTTTCTGCAAAATTCACTTGTTAATGACCCCTCCTTCCGAATTGAAAATTTGCTAATTCTTATATATTTTCAAATCGATCTATTGATTACATATAAGGCAAAATCATTTTCAAAACTCAATTTCTACAAACAGCAGGGGAATCATACATTGATTTATGTGCTATTTTAAATTTTCAATAGTTATGTCCAATGAGGTGACACCTTTTATTCAGCCCGGTTCACCAGTCAAAAGGGAAGGATTCCCTGCTAAAATGATTAACTGTAGTTACACCTTCGACGTATATCAAGAGGGATCGCCGACTCTAAAAATAGCACAATATGTTCACGTGTCCGCAGCGCCCCCACCGGGAGGCATAGAAAGTACTTTCACTTTCAATATACGTACCGAAACAACGAAGCGCCGTGAAGGTAAGTCAGCGATTTTTCACATAAATTAGATTAGTAACACCGGTTATGTTAAAACAAATACATGATGGTATAGTTCTTGAAGTAATCAATTCTTAGGTTTAAATTATTTTGATGTATAAACATGTTTTCGAGTTGGATCTAGGCCTATGGCTATGTATTCATATACGTAGTGTGACATGTTACTTGCTGCATGCTGATTTGGTTAAATATCCCATAGAAATTCAATATTAGGACTATAAGTAATATTTCGCTCTGAGCGACTATTGCATACAAATGAAGTAGTTCGCAGGAGACGGACTAGGGGAATCGAACCCCGGCCGTCCGGTTGATAGTCAGACTCGCGGTCCATAGAATTGCAGAAAACACCGAAAACACCCTAGTATTTACAGAAAACACCGATAAATGTACAGAAAACACCCATATATCATTCAAAAACACCCTCAGGATGGTAAAGTGGACCGATTTACATATACTACCAAAGTTTCATCTGTGTAAATTGCATTTTGAATGACTTACGACAGATTAATCATGTTAATATTTGATACACACATTCTATTTTTAGATCCGCGCGTCATATCGTTTTTCATCTATTTCATTCCTGAGCATAAGTAATATGGCTTTATATTTTGGAAACTAGAACACCCCACCCATTCACGTTTGAAACAACAAAAGGAATTTTAAAAAAAGGGGGGGGGTGTTCAGTTTTGTCCAATTTGAATATTATTAATTTTTTTTATGTATGTTTTATTTATTTATTTATCTGTTTCTATTTTTTTTTTTTTTTGATTGATTGATTTTATTTATTTATCTATTTTTTTTTTATGAATCATTATGCTTCAGTCATTAAGTATGTTTGATTCACGGGCATTAGACTTATTTATTTATTTATTCATGAATGAATGAATGAATGAATGAATGAAATCACACATCTTGAGCATTATTGAATTGTGCAATATGGATCTAATTGAGATTTTTTAATTTCTTTTTTCAGGGACAGATCGAGGATATACAGAATATGTAAATTTAATATTGCATTCATACTTATCATGCCTTTCATCATAGAAATAAATACAATGTAAATGAAAAACTTTGAGTTAATTTATGGAATAATCAGAGATCACTTACCCTTTCCCACACTTTTTTGGGAGGACCAATGTAAAAATGTGGGAGAAAAGTGAACTCAGATTATTTATGGAAGAAATGTACGATCTCCTTAATTCTAGTTCATTTGATAATTTGATATGTGTCCATCAATAGCTGGAAAAAAGAATGGTCTTGACGTACGGTGGGTGCATGTATCATAGGCGGATCCAGTCAAGTGGATAGAGGGTTGTACCCTCCCCCCATTGTGGCACCCAAAAAAATTATGTGATGAGAGAAAGAGAATTTGAATTAAAGTCACTTCATATCGTCAACCGAAATTCTTGATAATTTGGAGAGAGGGGTTGACATAAGAAAGTAACACATATGATAGAAAAGGGTGCAATTTAGAGCATATTTTCATCGTTTTTTGACAGCGTACACATTTCCTTAAGTAGTATTTAGAACAAAAAAAGTGTGAGGTTAAAAACGTTTCAAAATTCTTATTAACCAGTAGCACAGTATCAACTGTTATCTCCTCTGCTTTTTGTTCTTTCTATCCCAGAAAAATACCCCCCCCCCCAAGAGTTAACCACCCAAATATATGCTATCGAATATCTGAATCGCCGAACACTGTTCAAGAATGTCGCCTATGTAGCATGGTTAGCCAAGATATGTGATGTGGGCCTTGACCACCAATGAATGTTGAATCTTATCATGCTCGACTATCTCTGAAAGTTTGATAAATGTACACGGCATATCAAATTACAGTTGTTTATGTTAAAGTGTGACTACCAGACGGACAGGCAGACAACAGATTCGGTGATCAGTGACCTTTGCGTAGCAGATGACATGAAATTATCATCAAGCAAAAAATCGTCTTGGACTAAGTAAATTTCAAGGTTTTTTTTTTTTTTTTAATTCCATCTTTTCAACATTTTCCTCCTTCTTTTCAACATTTATTTTACTACACTATAAATGATATCCAGTTTCAAGATTTGCTGCTGGAATTATTCTTTGTCTCGTTACAAAATTCACATTATTTCCACGTTCCTCCGGGGATCATTCCGACACGTCTCCGCCTCTCTACCGTATTTATAATGTCCTGGAGTAGCTCCTTGGTCCCAATGGCACCATATTTGTATGTATTCTCCCAGACTAACAAAATTTGGAAGTGTGAGACATGTCCGTCTGTCATCTGTCTTTCTAGATGAGTTGAATTTGAACTAAGTTTGTTTCATTTTATAGTACAGAGGATGTTATACTCTTTTTTACATCTCTGCAATTTTTATAAATTGTTTGTCAGGAATTTTCGAAACCTGAGGATGCACGGATTGTACAGGGGTTCAGATACACGAATGTGTACTGTGCTGTGGCATATCATATATGTCACATTGGAATAATCGGACAGAAATTTTGAACATTTATCAAACTTTCAGAGATAGTCGAGCATGATAAGATTCAACATTCATTGGTGGTCAAGGCCCACATCACATATCTTGGCTAACCATGCTACATAGGCGACATTCTTGAACAGTGTTCGGCGATTCAGATATTCGATAGCATATATTTGGGTGGTTAACTCTTGGGGGGGGGGGGTATTTTTCTGGGATAGAAAGAACAAAAAGCAGAGGAGATAACAGTTGATACTGTGCTACTGGTTAATAAGAATTTTGAAACGTTTTTAACCTCACACTTTTTTTGTTCTAAATACTACTTAAGGAAATGTGTACGCTGTCAAAAAACGATGAAAATATGCTCTAAATTGCACCCTTTTCTATCATATGTGTTACTTTCTTATGTCAACCCCTCTCTCCAAATTATCAAGAATTTCGGTTGACGATATGAAGTGACTTTAATTCAAATTCTCTTTCTCTCATCACATAATTTTTTTGGGTGCCACAATGGGGGGAGGGTACAACCCTCTATCCACTTGACTGGATCCGCCTATGATACATGCACCCACCGTACGTCAAGACCATTCTTTTTTCCAGCTATTGATGGACACATATCAAATTATCAAATGAACTAGAATTAAGGAGATCGTACATTTCTTCCATAAATAATCTGAGTTCACTTTTCTCCCACATTTTTACATTGGTCCTCCCAAAAAAGTGTGGGAAAGGGTAAGTGATCTCTGATTATTCCATAAATTAACTCAAAGTTTTTCATTTACATTGTATTTATTTCTATGATGAAAGGCATGATAAGTATGAATGCAATATTAAATTTACATATTCTGTATATCCTCGATCTGTCCCTGAAAAAAGAAATTAAAAAATCTCAATTAGATCCATATTGCACAATTCAATAATGCTCAAGATGTGTGATTTCATTCATTCATTCATTCATTCATTCATGAATAAATAAATAAATAAGTCTAATGCCCGTGAATCAAACATACTTAATGACTGAAGCATAATGATTCATAAAAAAAAAATAGATAAATAAATAAAATCAATCAATCAAAAAAAAAAAAAATAGAAACAGATAAATAAATAAATAAAACATACATAAAAAAAATTAATAATATTCAAATTGGACAAAACTGAACACCCCCCCCCCTTTTTTTTAAATTCCTTTTGTTGTTTCAAACGTGAATGGGTGGGGTGTTCTAGTTTCCAAAATATAAAGCCATATTACTTATGCTCAGGAATGAAATAGATGAAAAACGATATGACGCGCGGATCTAAAAATAGAATGTGTGTATCAAATATTAACATGATTAATCTGTCGTAAGTCATTCAAAATGCAATTTACACAGATGAAACTTTGGTAGTATATGTAAATCGGTCCACTTTACCATCCTGAGGGTGTTTTTGAATGATATATGGGTGTTTTCTGTACATTTATCGGTGTTTTCTGTAAATACTAGGGTGTTTTCGGTGTTTTCTGCAATTCTATGGACCCTCAGACTCGTTGACGAGTGAGCTAAAGGGACATCCCAATAGCTCAGTCTTAGAACTTGTACTGAACTATTGGTACCTGCTACTACCGGAACCACTACATCCTTCCCCCTTTTCCGTTGAGGGCCGTGGATGTACCCCGCTGTGTGGCCACTCTCCAACCCCTGGCAGGGTTCTGCGACCTCTCCTGCAGATCGAGCTGGCCCGTTCACCTCGTCGCCAATGAAGTAGTTCGCAGGAGACGGACTCGGGGAATCAAACCCAGTCTTAGAACTTGTACTGAACTATTGGTACCTGCTACTACCGGAACCACTACACAAAGATATCTCTGCAAATGCGGGGGGGGGGGGGGTATGAGTTGTTTGCATTAATAGTCAGAAAATTTGATTTGGAGGAGGTTGCAAGGGAAAAAGTTATTGCAGTGGTAAGTCAAGTCTTAAAGATTCAAGTGTATGAAAATATTCCATTTTAATTCATCTTCAAAAAAAAAAAAATATTGTAAAAGTCCTAGTGAGTGTCTTTGGAAATAAGCTTTGTAAAAGCTTAAATGGGCTATCCTTGGATATAATCAAAGTTATTTGGTGAAATAGTTCACATTTTATTATTGAATATAGATTTATTGTCTCTATAAGAACAGAGAGATCTGAACTAAAATTTACATTTCTAATTTCACTTATTATTTTATACTTACTTGGTTTTGTGTATTCCTTGTGACAATACCTTTCCATTGATACCAAAATTTTGACCTCGTGACCATAACCTTGACCTTTGACGTACTTTTCAAAAACTTAAACATTGCGCATAACTTTTGATTGGTTAGTGATAGGGCTTTCATATTTTACATGTGTATTCCTTGTGACAAGATATTTCCATAGATACCAATATTACGCTGACCCTGACCTCTCACATACTTAACAGAAAATGGCGTTTATACTAACAAAGATGCCGCCGGGGGCATTCTCGTTTCACAAACACAGCCTGTCAGGCTTTATAATTTCTGGCATGCTAGCTATCAATAATGAAAGGTATGGTCGTTCAGTTTTAAATAAACTTAATTTATGAAATCATTTCATTGTTTTATTCTTTTTCTGCTGCGCATTAAAGTGGGATTTTACAATATGATTTTATTTTTGATGTTGCATAATTGAACTATACTAGTTGGGCATATGACTTAAAAAAAGTTATTGTTTTGAAATGTGACTATTTTTTCTTGTTTGTACTTTTAAAGGTTGTCTGAAAAAAAAAGAAAAAACTCTGCATCCGGCAAAAATGTTTTTAGAAAGGTTGTGGGCTAAAATCCCGGTACTGGCACTATCAGTATTCAATAGCAGTATGTCAATTAGAGCGTGCATGGGTATCAGGTGAGCGTTGTGCCCCCTGGGGCTCTTCTTTTTTTTTAACATTTTCGACATTTTCGGCAACCGCTGCACGGAATTTCACGAAACCTTAGATAAAGCATTAAGAACTCAAGGTCCTCTACCAAGTTTGTGTTTTTCGTGCTGATTGGTCAACAAATATGGCCGACGAGGGCTCTGATTGGCTGACACCATTTCGACATCTCCTCTGCAACCGCTGCAAGGAATTTCATAAAACCATACAGGAAGCAAGTAGTCAAAGTCCTCTACCAAGTTTATGGGTTTTTGTGGCGATTGGTCAACAAATATGGCCGCCGAGGGCTCTGATTGGATGACACATTTTGGAATTCTCCTTTGCAACCGCTGCACAGAATTTCATGAAACATTACAGGAAGCAAGTACTCAAGGTCCTCTACCAACTTTGTGGGGTTTTTTTTTATGCCGGCCTTTCATAAAATATGGCCCAGGGCTCTGATTGGATGACACATTTTCGACATCTCCTCTGAAACTGCGACACAGAATTTAACGAAACCTTTCCGGAAGCAAGTACTCAAGGTACTCTTCCAAATTGTCCACTATCATTCTTTTGTGTGCAACTCAGGTGAGCGATGTGGCCCCCTTGGGCCTCTTG
>VSWD01000349.1:0-14820 GCA_033119305.1 Pinctada imbricata | reverse complement strand
TCAAGTTCATATTTATGGATTTAGGTATCCCTATTTGCAAATGTATTTCAACTTTTGACTAAGAAAGACAATATTGAAGTATTACTTGTTTCATTAGACCTCTGTGGTAATTGTTGTATTGGTTTTAGTTCATTCTGAATACTGGTATATTTGCTTATTTTTCATCTACTAAATGTATGTTTACAAGGCTACTTTTATCAGTTATAGGGTTTGCTTCTGTTATACTTTCTACTCAAAGTAGGTGTGTAAATATTTAGGGTGGTGTAGACGAAGGTGTGTGAATAGGAAGTATGACAGGAGCAAACTCTATAAGTTACAAATTTATTATGTTGAGAATCCTTTTGTAATGTTTTCTTTGTAATTTATTGTTGTTTGAAAATTTAGTGACCATCTCTGAATCAAAGTAGGACACCTGTGACGTCATTGGCTGATAGAATCATGATCATGAATGTCTTACCTAGAACTAATTAATGGATATAAAATCTGTTGAACATTTTGAAATCCTTTATGCTAAAAAAAAAATAAAACAAAAAACAAATAAAACCAGCTTACTTAATCCTAAGCTAAATCTGTATTGCTTTATCTACAGATGATGGTGATATTTATGTATGGGGAGGAGGGAGTGAAGGACAGCTAGGACTCGGGGAGGAGACAGAGTGTCCTAAACCCACCCTACTGGATACAGCCGACAGGGTTATATGTATATCATGTGGCTACTATCATACTGCCTTTGTCACAGGTAGGTAGGAGGGGCACCTGTCCCTGTATTTTATGTAGTATGGGGAGGAGGGAGTGAATGGAACTAGGACTGGGGAGGAGAGACAGAGTGTCCTAAACTGCCCTACAGGATACAGCTGACAGTGTTATATGTATATCATGTGGCTACTATCATACTGCCTTTGTCACAGGTAGGTAGGAGGGGCACCTGTCCCTGTGTTTTATGTAGTATGGGGAGGAGGGAGTGAAGGGAGCTAGGACGGGAGAGGAGACAGTGTCCTAAACCGCCCTACAGGATACAGCTGACAGTGTTATATGTATATCATGTGGCTACTATCATACTGCCTTTGTCACAGGTAGGTAGGAGGGCCAACTGTCCCTGTATTTTATGTTGTATGGGGAGGAGGGAGTGAAGGGAGCTAGGACTGGGGGAGTAGACAGAGTGTCCTAAACCCACCCTACTGGATACAGCCGACAGGGTTATGGCTACTATCATACTGCCTTTGTCACAGGTAGGTAGGAGGGGCACCTGTCCCTGTGTTGTATGTGGTATGGGGAGTAGGGAGTGAAGGGCAGCTATGACTGGGGAGGAGACAGAGTAACATATATCTACATCATAGGGAGACAAAAAGGGATAAAGAAATCCTATTAAAAGGCTTTATTATGACAATAAGCAGGCACTATCTAGACATATCTCTTACTTTGATGTACAATATATGTTCTGATCGGATACTTTTACAGATCAGGGAGAAGTTTTCACTTTTGGGGAGAGTGATGGAGGCAAGTTAGGACTCGGTGATGAAAGTGTTAAAGCTCAGGAGCCTATAAAAGTAGATTTACCAGAGAAAGCTAAGGAAGTGGCGTGTGGGGGATCACATACAGTTGTTCTCGCCAGTAAGTTTATAAAGTTGTTAGTCTGTATTGAGATTTGTATGTATCATGTACAGTGCAGCCTTAGCTACCATACCTTACACATTTATACATGTATGTACATGTATAGCCATACCGTAGTGAAGTAATTTGCCTATTTTACAAAAGAAATTGCTGAAAATGTAAAATTTTGACTTGATTCTCTATGCTGAAGTGCATTGATAATTTTGCATGTCAATGTACAATAGGATAGAAAGTTTGAAATGTTAGGTATTCTTAATCTCATGAATTTTAAGTAAACATTTACATGCACATTTATCTTGAACCTATATTTTCATATTTTATGATGACTGTATTTCGTACCAATATTCATAGTCTGTACTGTAAATGTGGTTATTTCAGCCGGGAGAAAATTTCGCAATTATAACATCAAGACAAAATGCTTGGGGGAAATATTTGCAAAAAAAAAAATGTCATTCTCATTGTAAGATTGGAGGTGGGATATTTTGGCATTGGGGAAATTTTTGAAAGTCCCTTGAAAATTACCCCCACACGAAAATTTCAAAATTTACAGTACATAATATGCACATTTTGAATTCAGCCCATTACTAAAATCCGGAATGGAACGGTACGGTACGGAACAAAATTAAATATACTGTTCCGTAAGTAAAACACTGTTCCGCAAGTAAATCACTGTTTCGTACGTTGACATTATAACGCTATAGTTCCGTAACAAGATATTGTTCTGGATTGGTGTGTTCCGTAACAAGATATTGTTCCAGAAAATGTCGCTCAAAAAAGAATTTTAGCAATAAATAACATAAAAATATTTGCTTTGTAGTTATTTTCTTATTTACAATAAGGACAGAATACTGAAGAGCTATTCTTAGCCTCTTCGTCTGACATAGGAATACATGACGGATGATATTCCCGGCCACACTTGTCACAGTACACGTATAAGGTGTGCGTGTCTGTCATTCTACAAATACAATAAAGTTGAGTGGTGTGAACTTTTTTCACTCCCGATCTCTTTCTTAGTTTCTTTTGCTGTGTACAGGAAACATTTTCAGTTCCTTGTTTTCTAGACATTGCATTAAATGTCCTCGCATCTCCTGCGCTTTATAATTGTTTGATTATAAAATTAGTTTAGTTGGGTTTCTAGGTTGGTGAAGCGGAAGTACACTTGGCAAGAAAGTACTATTCTCGAGAGATTTCACAATGTCTTTTGGATGGCATACCAGTTTTCTTTGTGGAAATTCCATGACATCGGACATAATCCCCTGATACTTTTCGCACAAGACATATTCCCCAATTCCAGACTTCCCTCTCCTTGTTTCCTCCAAGTAAAAGCCCTGAAGCAATTTGAAACTCATGGCTATGGTGTCTAATGGGGCTTCTTTCCATTCCTGGAAGTCTTTGATAAGAAAGTTGAAACTCTCGGATGAATTTGTTGTTATTCCATTGACTTTGTCCAGAGTATAGCATGCGTCTTTGATGGCATATACCGCAAAATATTTCATTTTTGGGGATATGTATTTATCAAAATAGTGGGCAAATGTTTCCTTCCATTCACTTTGTTTTCTCCTAAGAAGAGATATGTATTCTTCCTCTGTCTCACTTCTCATAATCTCACAACTCCTCATCGCCAATATAATGTACGATACAAACGCTTTTGTCTGGCTTAGGATTCACGGGAAGATACACGTCCTTCCGGAACCCGGAAATTGGTTTTCCATGTATGTCCTTAATGTAAAAGTAATTTTTCCTGTATTTTGGATCTTTCCGTGGAAGAGATTTTGTTCCTTGATTTGTCCATGAGTAACCATCTGCTTTCCAATCGTTCCTGGTCTTTTCCGTCGTTTTTACAATATAAATACTTCCCCCTTTTGGCCGAAATGGAACATCGTAGAAAGTTTCATCAGATTCAAAAGATTCTAAGATTTCATTGAGTGATAGCGATGATTGGCACAGAAAAGTGGTTCTTTCTTTTTATGCCCCCCTTCGAAGAAGAGGGGACATATATAGGTTTGCCGCTGTCGGTTAGTCGGTCGGTCATTCGGGCGGTCCACGACATCAGTTTCCGTTCAATATCTCTGGAATGGATTCACATATTGAAATGAAATTTGGTATACAGACACATCAAACAAAAATCTAGGTCAAGTTCATATTTGGGTCCGATCAAAAAAAATTTGACAGAGTTATGCCCCTTGCATTTCGAAAAATACCAAAATTTCAGGGTTTCCGTTCAATATCTCTTGAATGGAGTTACATATTGAAATGAAATTTTGTATACAGACACATCAAATAAAAATCTAGGTCAAGTTCATATTTGGGTCCGATCAACAAAATTTTGACAGAGTTATGCCCCTTGCATTTCGAAAAATACCAAAGTTTCAGGGTTTCCGTTCAATATCTCTTGAATGGAGTTACATCTTGAAATGAAATTTTGTATACAGACACATCAAATGAAAATCCAGGTTAAGTTCGTATTAAGGTTTGATCGAAAAAATTTTGACAGAGTTATGCCCCTTGCACTTCGAAAAATACCAAAATTTCAGGGTTTCCGTTCAAAATCTCTTGAGTGGATTCACATATAGTCCGACTTGCAGACCTACGACGGTGTTATCTGTTTTTTCGTCTTCGGTCTGACTGCTATACATGGGCAAAACTTGAGAATTTTTTTTGCGAAAAAAATCTCGGCAAATCGTCCTTTTTTTTGACAAATTCCAGTCTCTTCAACCAAAAAATAACTCACCCAGTCCTCCTGCCCCTGAAAATCCCCTCTAAGCCTGGTTTCACCACTTCTTCTCTTCCGATTTTCCTCTGATCGACGACAGTTTGTCATGCGCACAGAGGTGAAACCAGGCCTAGAGGGGATTTTTTAGGGGGCAGGAGGACTGGGTGAGTTATTTTTTGCTTGAAGAGACTGAAATTTGTCAAAAAAGGATGTCTTTCCCGAATTTTTTTTTCGCACAGAAATTCTCAAGTTTTGCCTAGCAGTCAGACCGAAGACGAAAAAACAGATAACACCGTCGTAGGTCTGCAAGTCGGACTAATTCACATATTGAAATGAAATTTTGTATACAGACACATCAAACAAAAATCTAGGTCAAGTTCATATTTGGGTCCGATCAAAAAATTTTTGACAGAGTTATGCCCCTTGCATTTCGAAAAATACCAAAATTTCAGGGTTTCCTTCAATATCTCTTGAATGGAGTTACATATTGAAATGAAATTTTGTATACAGACACATCAAATGAAAATCCAGGTCAAGTTCGTATTAAGGTCCGATCGAAAAATTTTTGACAGAGTTATGCCCCTTGCACTTCGAAAAATACCAAAATTTCAGGGTTTCCGTTCAATATCTCTTGAGTGGAGTTACATATTGAAATGAAATTTTGTATATGGATACATCAAATGACAATCTAGGTCAAGTTTTTATTTGGGTCCAATCAACAAACTTTTGACAGAGTAATGCCCCTTGCACTTCGAAAAATACCAAAATTTCAGGGTTTCCGTTCAATATCTCTTGAGTGGAGTTACATATAAAAATGAAATTTTGTATACAGACACATCAAATGAAAATCTAGGTCAAGTCCATATTTAGGTCCGATCAAAAAAATTTGGACAGAGTTATGCTCCTTGCACTTTGAAAAATACCAAAACTTCAGGGTTTCTGTTCAATATCTCTTGAGTGGAGTTACATATTGAAATGAAACTGTTACTTTATACCCCCATATGTTGTATCAATGCAAGTATAAAGTTGTGACAGACTTTAATCACAGAAGGGGTAGGGGGGCATTAATGTTTTACAAACATGACTTTTTACTTGTTTAATAAGTAAATTAACTTCTTGCTGCGCCATTACTTTGTTGTTACTAAGACATCGGGTATATTGTGACGTCAGTTATTTGTTATACTTATATTTTTTTTGTTCCGTATTTCAGTCATTTCTGTTGCGTGTTTAAGTAGAAAAAAACTGAATTTTCGTTCCGTATTTTATTCTGTTCCGTTCCGTGTTTTAGTACAAAAAATAATTTTTGTTACCTATTTTAGTCTGTTCCGTTCCGTGTTTTAGTATAAAAAATAATTTTCGTTCCGTTCTGTTCCGGGTTTTAGTATTACCATCTTGAATTCAGCATTTTCAAAATCTAGTTGTTTGTTAAAAAACTTATAAAAAAAACCCAATACCACAGGCATGTAGATACAACACAGACAAGGATGTTTTTCTTATATAACATGTAGCACATAAGAGTATATTTGTCAACGGAACCACAGTACTAGTGCGGTTCCAACCAGCAACCTTTCGGTCAATGGCCCGACACCTTAACCACTAGACCCCACACCTTAACCACTAGACCCCAACACCAACTCTTTTTTTGTTTAAAAACTCTCAGAATCGCTTTATGAAACTCATTTCTTAAATACTGATTTCTTGCTCCTTTTATTATACAGAATCAGGGAAAGTTTATACGTTTGGCGATGGTTCTAATGGACAGTTAGGCCATGGAAATAAAATTCTACAGTCAGCCTCTCCTGTACCATTACATTTATCACAGAAGGTAGCTCATGTAGCATGTGGGGAGAATCACACTGCTCTTGTGACAGGTAAGGTCTGTTTGTCTGTTGGTCTGTCTGTCTGTCTGTCTGACTGTGTATGTGTTATTACAGTCAGCCTCTCCTGTACCATTACATTTATCACAGAAGGTAGCTCATGTAGCATGTGGGGAGAATCACACTGCTCTTGTGACAGGTAAGGTCTGTTTGTCTGTCTGTCTGACTGTGTATGTGTTATTACAGTCAGCCTCTCCTGTACCATTACATTTATCACAGAAGGTAGCTCATGTAGCATGTGGGGAGAATCACACTGCTCTTGTGACAGGTAAGGTCTGTTTGTCTGTCTGTCTGTCTGTCTGTCTGACTGTGTATGTGTTATTACAGTCAGCCTCTCCTGTACCATTACATTTATCACAGAAGGTAGCTCATGTAGCATGTGGGGAGAATTACACTGCTCTTGTTACAGGTAAGGTCTGTTTGTCTGTTGGTCTGTCTGTCTGTCTGTCTGTCTGACTGTGTATGTGTTATTACAGTCAGCCTCTCCTGTACCATTACATCTTTTGCAGAAAATAGCTCACGTAGCTTGTAGGGAGGACCATGTTCCTCTTGTTTCAGGTAAGGTCTGTTTGTCTGGTGGTCTGTCTGTCTCTTTCTGATTGTCTGTGCATATTACATATTAGAAGCATCTTTTCAACATTTTTAAAAAGGAGCTGTTAAGATAAGGCGTAAAATCAGCCCTGAAAAGTGGAATTTTGAAAATTGAAATTTCAAGAACTTTTTAATGTAAAATGCATACTTATACTGCATACCATCAGAATATGAAGTAAATTTTTATCTGTTTTGCATATTATTGCTAATTTTGGGGTCAAAACTTCTCTTTTTCTCATAGAAATCAATAGAAAACGGAAAAGTTTTTTTGAACATTGTTCCCCCCGGATATACAGAAAGCCACTTTTACTGGAGATGTATATCATTGATACAATTTTTTGGCAAAGTGGGGTTCTGTATCTCGGGGGAGGGGGGGGGAACACAACCCCATAGACGAAAAACCAAAAATGGAAAGGGGTTTTTTTTTTAGAATCGATATGGCACATTTGACTATTTTTCCTTTTTAATCCATCAAAAAAGTAACCCAAATATGACTGAATGAAATATACAAGAATTAGGAATGAAATAAGCAAGAATGATGTTCATTTCTCTGCCAATGTGTATTTCGCGCTAATAGGCTTACATTGTAGCCATTGAATACAAAATGAGACCGTATTTTAAGTTCCGGATTGCATTATTTACCAATAAAAGGAGATGGAACATTCGAAATCTATTTCTGATACACAATGTTGACATATTTGATGTCTTTTAATTTATATTTATCCAGTTTTTGTAAAATATTCTAAAATTTCTACGTTTTTTGGTCGATATTATCGGTTTTTCTATCCGTGCACCCCTACCTCTTTCGACCTTAATTTTATAATCTTAAGGTTTCTTTAACGAAACGTAAAACATGTAAAGGGTCTGCAAATACATTATATTTCAATAATGATTAATGTTTTTCTGTATACGATTAGCCATGAGGAAGAAATAAGTCACTAGATTTAGGGCTAAATAGGGCCCTTATCTTAACAGGTCCTTATCACTGAAGTACTTTATTAAGGATGGCACAAAACTATTAGATATTCCATGATGCTGACTTTGATCAAGTCAAGGTCACTTACAAGTGTATTCAATATTCATATACATATTTTCAAGAAAATAATATCAATTTAAGATTGAAATCAATATGCTTAAATCTTCTTCCAACCAAACTAATGTTTTTTGATGGAATTCACCTATGCTTTATAATCACTTTACTGTTACATTAAAATTAATCATTTCCCTGGAATGTTCATACTTTACAGATAAAGGTCAGCTGTTTACGTTTGGTGATGGCAGGCATGGTAAGCTGGCCCTCGGTCAGGATAGCTTCTCAAATCAGCTGTTCCCTGTAAAAGTTGATAGATTTACAAGGTTTTTAGTCGAAAAGGTAAGCAACTCATGTATTGGTATAATTTGAAATATACTTTATCATAAGCAAAATAGGTAGCATGTAGGGGTAATTTTGTCTGGTTTTTGGTCTGTCCATCTCTCCGTCTGTATATCCTTCCATCTTCTAATCACATTTGTATGATATAATGACCGTAACTTTGATATTATACATGTATCTTGAACTGTAAAATTAGCTTGGAATGTTGATAGCTGTGCTCACACTCACATCTCATTGAAGGTTCAGGTGGAGAAATTTTAGGGTCAAACATTATGCATGTTCGCCAGCTTGTATTTTATTTTCAGATTGTTAATTTAATTAATTAGTATTGTCAGTTATTTATATATATATATATGTATATGATGTTTCAGCACAGAAAATTTAGAAATGTTAGATAATAACACAAAAGCCCTCTTTTATGGTATGTGCCCTGTTTACAGGTCTCGTGTGGGGGATGTCACATGATAGTAACAGCTCATATGAAGATGCAGAATGGTCATATAGAGAGCAGTGAGGAGGAAGAGGAGGAGAATGAGGCATTAACTCAGTCATTACGTCCTGACGGCTCAATGGATCTCGGGGGGAGTGTGGGGGCCAGAAACAGGAGGAGGCAGGAGTCCATGAAAAGGGTATTGTATCCTCTCTTTGTTGGTATTGTCATACTGATCGTTGATGTCATGAAGTTATTATGGAAGGATGATGTCCAGAGTATCTTTGTCCTCGGTGTTCTAATATATTTTTACAATATATATTTACATGTACCAACACTGATGACCTACTCCGTGAAGATTCCCGATTTTGAAATAATCGGCATTTGTCGGAAAATTATGAAAATGTGCATAAATTTTGACCGGAAGTAATCTATTATGGTGCGGGATCCTTAATATGATATTTTATTACATGATACAGCTGTTATGTAGTTATACAAAGCCATTTTATAATTAAATGTAATGATAACATGTTACATATCACTTAGGGCACATTGTCATTGGATGAAGTGCTCAAAATCGTTTGTGACGTCATAAGAAAAAAGGGGAAGCTGGCACGCTATTTGTAAGAAATGAAGTTGAAATTATTATATTATATATAATTACGTTTTTTTTCACGTGAAAAAAAGAATCTTAAATGATGTTTCTATTTCATACGGTATTTCTGAAAATCGTTGTTTAATCCCCTCCAAAATAATACTGCTGGCACTATTTTCTTATAGACCCAACATGCTTAACCAATTTATCATGTGATGCACTTGATACATGTACATGTAATATGTTTCTTGGATCTTATCATGTCCGTCAAAAGCTCTTTTGAGCTTGTGTTTACATGTTGTCCTCACCATGCCGACTTTGAATAAATCTTGTCCTGTCCTATCAATGATAGATTAAATATGTTACATAAAGTGGCACAAACTTTCTATAAATATGAAGGTCTTTAAGTGGTTTTTTTTTCTGTATTGAATTGATTATTCCTATATAGAATCTCTCTGACATATTTTGACATATATTGTTGTTATTTTCAGACACCGTCTCTAAACAGAACATTGCCAGCTCTTACACATAACGCAAAAGATTTGGAATCATTAAGTGCCACTCATCCGCCCACAGATCACAAATCCCAGAAATCAAAATCACCGGCAGTACCAGCAAGAAAAATACCACCCGTTAAATCAAAAAGAGGTAACATATATTGGTCTTTGTAATAATTTTTGGTTTGATGTAAGTGGTAATTTAGGAAAGGTATTTTGATATGAAAAGAGAAGAATACATTGTTTTATATTTAGCTATTTCATGAAAGCTTTAAATTTAATCTTATATTGTTTGCCTTATCTTCAAAATAGGACTGATTTACCAAGTGTTGCATTCTACTCCATACTAAATTTCATTCAGAAAATCTAATGTGCATGTATTCAGATTTCTAATTAACGAGGCTGTGTACAATTAGAAAAAATTGATGTCGGTGAAATTTCAATTTCTTTTTCTTAAAATGATATTTGAAGTACAACAAATAAATAACATTAATATAATTAAAATCTCTTGCGCAGAAACATGAAAAATTTGAGAAAAATCATTATTTTGCAGTAAAGCCCCATAGGGTCTCATTGTAAGATGCCATTATCTTTGAGATGACCCCTACATAATACTGAACGGTCAACTTCTATTTTCTTTCCTGTAAAATGAATTTTATAATACTGCAATTATATGATTCGAATTTAGTCAAAATACCTTGGGTAGAAGTTCATCAATTTCTAATTAGACCCAGCCTCGTTTAGGTGTATTGCATACAGAAAATTCAAAAATAGAAGGTCCTATGTTTATGTTGTACAACTTAGGGATGTGGAATTCATTGATTTATTTGTCTATAATCTTCACATGTAGATTCAGAGGACGATTCAGAAGAAGAAGATGATGAAACAGAGAAGAAAATAGTTCCTAACCATGTCAACAAAGTACAGGTGAAGATATTTCTGTTACCATAGAAACAGTCTAGAATAGTCCCTTTTTCTCAGTTTCTTCAGAATTTTATCATAACCACTTATAGGATAGTTTTTTTAGGTAAAGTACTAAATAGAATATAAGTATTAAGAAAACCCTCAAATACAGTTTTCAGCCATTCCTCTTATTCAATCCAGCCCAGCCTTTATTTTGTTCCACCAAGCTTTTGTGTATAGAAATGACTTGAAAATAAGCCTTCTTATGACATTGACTAGGATAGAATTGTAATATATTTGTAGGTAAAATCAGAGAGGAGCCAAATCCGTCTTTTCGATTTCACAGTCCTACGTTCGATTTGTGCAGGTATCTGACGTAAAAGCATTGTGACGTCATTAAATCCCTTTGAAAACGTCATATACATGTATGTGACCCTGTTTCCCTGAATTTCATGCTAGTTTCCATAGAATTTGATGACGTCATAATGCGTTGACCTGCTCAAATGGGAAGTAACTCATTATTTCGAAAAGACTGAATACTGTCCCCATAGTCTTGCCTGACATTTGCTGACACAATGGCAATTCTACCAATATTTATAACTGAAGAGTCCAGTTTAAGTTCTGCATATGAAAACTTGTTTAACTCTTGATGAAAATTTTAATGTTGATTGAAATTTAGAAAATGTGCTTTCCTCATCTGATTTCAAAAATTGTAAACACCAAAATAAAACTTGGCCTACTAGTAGGAGGTAATTAAGTCTAGAAAATTCTATACATAGCATAAATGTAAAATACAAACACTTACATTGTACATCACAAAGTTTTGGCCAAAGACATTACCTCTATTGTCAAATATGCCGTTTTGAGGAGATGCTGTAGAATTTTCCCTTGTTTAGTTTGTTCTTTTACCATGGAGGGCACCTTGAGATGGTTTCACTTAATTGTAATTTTCATAGTAATGATAGCTTCTTATTTAAAGAAACAGATGTCAAATTACATGCAAATGTCAATTTAAATGTACATAGGCTTCGAAGTCAAATGATAGTAAGGTTACATCTAGACCAATGCCAAGGCCGTTACCACGGAAACACCCGTCAGAGGTAACTTATGGATGGCTTTATTTATGCATGGCATGTTTGGTTGAAGTGCATGATCACCAATAACTGTCAGGATAATGCATGTTATGATTATCATATTCTGAGAACTTTAAACATCTTTATAAGTTTGTTCATAGAGTGTACAATGAAGGATGAATTGTAGTCCATACTATGAATTATGCCAGAGTAATATTTGATATGTTTCAAACTGTAATTGCATTATGAGAACATGAATGATAACATATCTTTTGTATTATAAGGGTGCTCTGAGAGTAATGTGATTGCATGTCCACATGATAGGGCCTTACAATATAGTGATAATTATAATTTAACTCTTACTGTTATTGAGATGAAAAATTCCACAGACTTCCCGAATTTGACATTGCGACCTTCATTCCATTATCCTTCTGAATTTGACCTTGTGACCTACATTCCACAATCTTTCTGAATTTAAACTTGTGACCTTAACTGTCGAAGTTTGTGTCAATGTTTAGTTTGTTAATACTTTGAAACTGTTTTCAGATTTTACCCAGCCTTGGTCTTTGATCTTTTGTTTATAGCTTTGTTATCAAAATGAAACGTGTCATATAGAATGCCTATGACCAAGATAGACTCCAAATGATTTAAGATGTACATACATGTACAAGACATTTCATGTAGGTGACTTATCCACCTTCAGCAGCCTTTAACTTCTACAGGATATTAGTAGTATAAAACAATATAAATGTAGGAACTTAAACAAAATGTGCAATAATTATAATGTCAGGTGATGTCAGATTTTCCCCACCTGTTTTGTATGGCCTTTTGTTCAGCAGTGTTGTGATTTAACCAACATTAATTCTTGCACTTCGTGATATCCTGGAATTTTATTAGTGCTTCTTTTATTTGATATTCGTGAAAACATACAGACTTTTAGTACATAAACCATGTAAAAATATTGTGAAAATATTGATTCAAATGGATAAATAAAATTTTCCATTATTTACCTGACAGGTTTAGGCTTAAATTAAAGTTTATAAGCTAGGGGCCTCTCTAAAATACATGTGTACTTTTAAAAAATCTCACAAGGAAAGAATCTTTATCATAATCTTAACTAAGCTATAAATGCATGTTGAAGTATATAGTTATACAGCTGTACATATTATAATGCATGTTGACATGCTAACTTAATGTATATCTCTGTGGTAAAGGGCATGTGATCTTAAAATCAAGCATGCTTGATTCTTGACAGTGTATAGCTAGGTTACTAGTTACATAGTCTTTAGGTCTATAACATTTTCAGGCTAATTACTGAATTAACTTAAAAGATATCAAAACCTTTAGGTTAGCTAGTTCTTTTAGGTAGCATAGTGTAGCTGATGTACATGAAAAAAGCAAATTTTACAGGCAGAAAATGAGAATGTATTACAAGGTGAGGCAGCTATAGTAACAGAATCACAAACAGAAAGTAAGGAGGAAATTTCCAAAAGTGAATCACAAACTGAAAGTAATGAAGAAATACCCAAAAGTGAATCACAACCAGAGAGTAAGGAAGAAAAACCAAAGAGTGAATCTGAGAGTGAGGAGGAAGATGATGATGATGAGGAGGAGGAGGAGGAGGAAGAGGAGGAGGACAAGAAAGACAATAAAAAAGATGATGAAGCTAACAAAGAAGAAAGTCATGTCAAAGAGGAGCAGATAGAAGAGAAAACTGAGACAGTAGATATGAAAGTTGAAGTTGGGGTAATTTATCACGTAACACAGATTTCTCTCTCACTGTGTGGAAACTTACATCGTGTGGTTTTGATGCACCAACCTAATTTCTGACTTTTTATTTTATTATTTTTCTTTTCTTAACTTAATTTATTAATTACATGTTATTTTAAAAGTTTCAGGTGTTAATCGTCAGCAAGATTTTCACTTAGTTGAATTCTTATTTCTATTTAAAAAAAAGGTTGTAAAGAAAACATCGTACATGCAGGAGAAATGTGAATCAGCTGACTCATGGTTGCATGCTTTTACTATATTTGCATGTCTACTTCCTGTATCTTATAAGCTTATTACGGACTTTGTATATTGCTTTGCTTGCCACTGCATTGCTAATGATTTTAGGATCACTTTGAATGCTTGCATGAATGCATGCTTATAACATATATTTGCATGTGGTATATTACATAGTATGATATATTCTTTTAAAAAAAACTATCATGAGTTACCAACTGTAAATTTATGGAATAATGTTGACAGAGCATACATAAACACCTGAATTCATTAAAAAAAATTGTGAGACATATTGTAAAATATCCCCTGCCTGAGTTTTATTAATTGCCGTACTAAAGTTCAGCATGTATTGAAATAAAACTTATTTATTCATTCAACTCTTACATTGCATTAAAAATGTCACAAATGAATGTAATAATAAGAAATTTTATAACAATTTTGAAAACCCATTGTACATGTAATTTATCTTACTATATAAACAGAAGTAGGTTCTCCAAGGTTCTACTGATATACACTTTTGATCATAGAAAGCAAACCTATGATACAGACAATATGTAATTGCTTCGCTGTTTTGTGAAGCAAGACTTCTTGGATGAAATGAAAATATCAGTAGATCATTTCAGATTTTTTAACAATTTGGTTTAACATAATGCTAAAGTATGAAATGGGAGGACATGTAGGTAGTTTCAAGATAAAACCAGGGTGACCAAAGACTTGGGAAATCAGGGAAAATAGGGAAAATTCTGATTAAAAATTCCCCGCAGGGAAAAATCAGGAGATTTGAAAAGGAGTAGGTGCCGTAACCTGCCATTTTGGCCCTATTTTCAAAGTTGTTCATATATCCATTATTATTCTAGTTTATAAAATGTCAAATGTATGGTGAATCCAAATTAGGAAAGCCTATTTTGATTTCACAGTCCTATACCGAATAATATGTCGCGTCAAAGCGTCTAAAAACATTGAAAGAACTGAAAATATCAATAAATGAGCGAAATTTTGATACAAAATCATGAAATCAAGTAGGGCTCTTGGCCTTGCCCATGAATATTTTTGTACCAATCGATGAATTTCCAATTTGCCTTTTGATTTGCAGGAAAAATATTGTGGGCGAGGCCTGGAGCGTAGATGAATTTTGAAGATTTGTGTGTAAAATA
>VSWD01000347.1:0-13462 GCA_033119305.1 Pinctada imbricata | reverse complement strand
CATAAATTTAAACTTTTATGACAAGAAGATGTAATGATGATATCTTTAATTTGTAATTTTCCATGTTTCTTGATGCATGTGGCCAATGCTGGTTTTAAAGAAGCATGTAGGTTTTGCAGAAATTTCACGAAAAATTGCTGATTTGGGGGTTTTCAAAGGGCTTAAAGCTAGTGATAAATGCATTACATTAAGGTGTTTACAAAATCTCGACACATAATATAGTAAAGAACTTTATAAAGTATCAGATCACAAAATATTCAAATGTTAAAAAACCGGGCTGTTTTAGGGGCTTTGTGGCTCTACCTCTTTTTTTAATACAAGAATTAAGAAATGAATCTTATATCTTTCTGTTAATGCAGGTCTCCCCGAAAAATTGGACAGATAACTGCACCAACTGCGCATAGCGCGTTGATGCAAAAGTTTTCTGTCCAATTTTTTGGGTGATACCTGCATCAACAGAAAAAATATAAGATTCACTTCTTACAATTTTATAACATCTACTTATGGAAAACAGACCGTTTTCTTGAATCTAAAAACAATCAATCACTTCACTTCGAGACCTCTGGGTAATTGGAGAAGTGAGAGGGTTGTGCGCACGTAATCCAGGATAACTACACCATTTGCTACTTGCGTGACAGATGGCCGTCCAAAGACGGCACCGGTTACCCATTGGTCTCATCGGTTTATGTGTAGTCTTTTGTGTTGGATGTTTACCTGTCGTGTGTCTCTTTTCCGTCTCGTGCTGTACTCGTCTTTTGTGTTTTTGCATCGGGTGTTTTGGTGTTTTACTGTTGATGCTGCAACGGGGTCTTGTTGGAGATCTCCTCCCTTCTTTCACTATATTCCGTAAGCTTGAGGGGGGGGGGTGCAAAGCAATACAAGTGACTCTACAGACGAAAACAATTTATGGCAGCCGCAATGATTTAAACAGCGAACGATCGTCTCTCTATATCTTTGGAATAAGGACCAGGTGAGTTTGAGCAAATCCTACATGCAAAGTTCATTTTTAGTAAGTAGAAAAGAAATGGTACCCTTGAAATGTTAAGCAAATATCAACAAATTGTATTTTCAGCAACGAGTTCATCCATGTTTGAGGAATCCCCGGTTCTACAAATAGTGCTATAAATAGATTTCCGTGAAAAATTGTTTTGATTGATGCATCAACAAAATTTCTTAGCCAATTAAAATCTTCGTTTCTTGAAAAGAACGATGGAAATTCAATGATAATAGGAAAATCCTTGACCTATTATGGAAGTATGTGCGATTGAAGGTCAAGACACTATTTATGGCCCTTGGCAATTATTCTGTGAAAAATTAATAATATTTAGTCCATGTTACAAGTAGCAAGAAATACTGTAGCTGAAAAAAGTAATTGGCAATAATCTTCCCATCATACATGTATGTGCTGTGAACTTGACCAATGACCTTGATTCAAGGTCACAACACACTCTTAGTTCTTGGGCCAGTATTCTAAAGAATATCATTCAAAACTACTTCTTGGTCAAAAAGTTTTGTCCTCAATACAAAGATGTAACCATTCACTTCCATTGTAACCTTGGCTTAGAGACATGACCTTGGATCCAAGACACTTCAAATCTTGGCTCCAAAAAATGTCACAACTCTGCATCTTCTGTAATAATTCAACAAAATTTTAATCAAATAAGTGATTAAAATTTCACTAAATGTAATACAAATTTGTAAAGCATGATAAATGTGAGAGAAAATTATAGTATATCTAAACGCACTGCCATGCAGATCGGTTGCAATCATATTTATTTTTGCCTAGAAATGAACCAAATTGATATAATACAAACCCTGTAATATAGTACAGAAGTTTTTAAGTGACATCTCCATGGAGCTCTGCCTTGGAATAACCTCCAGTTGCGACTTAAGGCAGATACTGACGTCATCTTCAAGTCTTCATTACTTCACACCTGTATAAACATACAAACAAGAACAATGCATCAGTAATAGGATCTAACAAGATGCAAAGCATCAATTGTAAGCGGGGACTGACCTACTTTTCTGCCTGCGCAAGGGTATAACAATTATGCACCCGAAGTGAGCAGGATCATAGGGGCCTATTCCCCAACTGAGATAAAGAGGATCCTGACCACAATCTCAACAGCACTTTCAATAGAGCACCAAATTGAACATCGTCAGACCCCTAGCAAGCTAGAAGTGGAACCAGGTGCCCGGGAGGAGTAAACATCGATTCCGTTTGGCTAGCAGCACCTGCCGTCGATATTCACACACGAAAATGAAAGCAATATCAGTCTACAAACCATGCACTGTCTGAGGTTATGTCTATACAAAAAGTGCAATGGTGACCATGTCAGAGAAAAGCATTTTTGGCCAGATTGGGAAGCAAAATTCGGTCTATGAAATCACAAAGTCTGTCTGTCTGTCTGTCCATCAGTGTGTCAACATTTTGGTTAAAGTGTTGCCTTTAAGTCCATTAAGAGAAAACTGTTTGGAGGAACAAGTTGAAACTTGACATGGTGATAGACCATGATGAGACAAATCAAACACAGCAACAAAATTTGACCTATTGTCCTTGACCTTGGAGTTTGACCTACTTTAGAAAAACTTTAACCTTGGCCATAGCTTCTGAAAGGTAAATGATAGGGCTTTCATATTTCACTTGTGTATTTCTTGTGTCATGACCTTTCCATGGATACCAAAAATTTTTACCTTGTGACCTTGACCTTTGAGTTTGACCTACTTTTGAAAAAAATAAATCTGGGCTATATCTCATGAACAATAAAGGCTATGACTTTGAAATTTCACATGCAGAATCTTTATGACCAGACCTTTCATTTGATATCATGAATTTTTACCTAGTGACCTTGACATTGACCTTTGACCTACTTTTGAACTATAAGAGGTAGGGTTTTGATATTTTTACATATAGATTCCTCATGCCTAGAACTTTCATTTGATATCATAACTTTTGACCTAGTGACCTTGACCTACTTTTGAATTATAAGAGGTAGGGTTTTGATATTTCACATATAGATTCCTTGTGACCAGAACTTTAATTTGATATCATGACTTTTGACCTAGTGACCTTGACTTTGACCTACTTTTGAATTTTAAGAGGTAGGGTTTTGATTATTCAGTTGTAGAATCCTCATGACCAAACCTTTCATTTGATATTTGATATCATGACTTTAGACCGAAGACCTTGACATTGACCTTTGACCTACTTTTGAACTATAAGGGGTAGGGCTTTGATACATGTATTTCACATTTAGATTCCTTATGACCATAGCTTTTTTTCATTGCGCAATGGTATTAATGACCTTTGACCTTTCTGTCTGTGCAAAAATGCATAAACTGAGCAACACGAGTCGGCGCGGATGTTGGACAGTCTCCTTAAAAGAGATGTTAAGTTACTAGTGCTTTCAACGTGTATGACATCATAATCAGTCTACGTCAGATACTGTCTCAAATGTGAAGTAACTCTGGTTTTCGAAAATAGCGAATAACAATATGAATGGCTGACAAGGGACTCGGTACAGACCATCAGGCGACGGCACAGGCTGCCGATATTTATCTATTAAAAAATAAAAACCAACCTTTTGTTGTTTTTATCATACATACAGGGTGAGAAGAAAAAGGTGCTTTACAGAAATGGAGGCGAAAAATTGAACCTCAAATTGTTGACATGATTTTTTACCTGCTGAATCATTTATTCTACTTTTTTTACTTTGGAAATCCAGGCATTGTTCGATTCGTTGACACTTCAAACACTTACCATTCAAAAGGATGGTGTGGTGGTTTAGCTTCTATCAATTTTTTGTATACTCTGTATCTGTGTATGTGTGAGTTTTTGGCCTACTCAAGGGACCTATCTTAAGAAACGACAGTTCTTCTAGACTTTATAGCATTTTGATATTTGTTCAATGGCTAGTGATAATTTTGAGTGGCCAGTAGATTTTGGCACTCAACTAGCCCGACTGGCTAGTGGTCAAAAAAAGTTTTCACGAAGACTGATATTAGAATTATTCTTTTAACATATATTGTAATTTTTATGAAAATATGAACAGAAGCGGTAAAATTATCGAGTTTTTGGACGACAACGCACGAATTTGTACACCTCTCGCTGCAAATATCTATGGCACGAGGAACGGCTCGTGGTGAATTTTAGGGTCGTTCTGTTTGGCGGCTATTTCAGCTTATTTATAAATATTTATAACATAGAACTCATGTATGGTTAGATAGATAGGACTCTCCGATTGATAACCGAAGTTGCGCAAAAGCTGAACTCCAAATATAAAGAAAGTTGTGACATTTTTCAGTTTTTAGGGGAATATGTATTACTTTTGTTGTCATCCTTTCTATTGTACGCACTTAAATATTAAAATTGATTTCCGATTATTTTGATATATAGAACACCTAATTTTATGATGGTTTACCTAGCTGCATTCCGATTTTCCCGCCTCGACCCCCTTGATTATTGACTGCGTGATGATGTCTTCCATGTCGATTTCACGCAAGTTATTAATAAAGTGTTCGATTTCTTTTATGTTTACTTTAAAACACAAATATAAAAAGGAACAGGGGAAATGAATATTATATACATTAAACTTTCATTTACGATGATATGAAATGATCAACATTGTTTTCAGTACAATCGTACGTACTCTGAAGGATTCGCTTGTGTGTGCTTTTTGTGGTTTTCTTTTTTTCTTTGGGGGGAGGGGGTTTATTTACGCAAAAGCTCTGTTACTAGGGACTTGTTAGGTCGCATGTTGTTTTTTTTTCTTTTTTTTTTCTTCTTCCTTTATATTTTTTCAAATTAGGCTTCAATTTCACCTAAAAGAACAAAGGTATACCTTTATCGACATTTAGATACATGAAAAATAATTTCTTTTTTTGCCATGGCAACTGAAATGAAGTGCTTTAAAAGCAATAATCATACATTCTTGGTATTTCTTAAAATATTATTTCGATTATCTTTCTAGTCAAACGCGTGACAATTAAGTTAATAAATCTGAAGATTTTCAAAATTTGTATATTTAAATCGATGGTGGTCATTTTGTTTTAAAATGGTTACCAGGGTGATGCAACTAAATAATCAAGTAATATAAAACGAATAGCTGAAGTCTTTATGTGGTAGAGTGATAAATTTCACTCCGTATGCCATTATATATTATTGTCATATTTATTGTTTATATATATATCATTATCATGTGAATTAAATCATTTCATAATATTATAGATCGTATATCGCGCGCCGATTTTAAGTTCCGGAAACCAATTAAATCCGTACGTACGTATTCCCGCCGTACTCTTTTAATCCAATTCTACCCCTAGGCCAAGTTTAAACAAAGTTGGTTGAAAGGTTTTCTTTTATTGGTTCGTTTGAATTTCCCTTTTCTTTCCTTTTTGTGTCCTAAATGACCATTGGTCATTCTCAGCTTTTTCGCGCTAGAAAGCGCATACCCCCGACCACACAAAGGCAATTATCAGATAGCACTCATAGAGTTCAGACATGTCAAACCAGATTTCATATATTATACTTACCTGAACATACAACTTATTCATGATGACTTGACCAGGACTGTAAGTTTACCTTACTTACTTTCTTCCTAATTTTATTCATTCTAATTAATCGTTTCTATAACTTACATTTTGCTAATTTTCTCATTCTTACGATTGAGTCAGAGAGAAAGAGTATTTTTCTATTTCGGTTATCGCATTGTAAATATTTCATTCATCGAGTACATTTTCTGTTTAACGTACTCAACCTTGTATATTTTGTGTAATTTTGTGTTACGCACAGAATAGTGAAAATCATATTTTATTTCTTAAAGGTACGCTAAATACATTGTGCCAGTTATATAACGCCGATTGGTTGGACCTCGATCCACAATCAGGTATTGCTTACTTCACAAGTATCAATTATGAATTCTTAATATATTTGTGTGAATTTTCATAATGTCACATCCTTGAAATATTGTTTTTATCAAACTCCCTAAATGTACTTTGTCAACAAGAGAGATAACTCTTTCATGTAACATTTTGTTTTATTGGCGACGTAATAATGTATAAATTCATATTCTAATGTTTCCATTTAAATTTCATTTCAAGTTCCTTATACTATTGTTATCATATTTCAGGGTCATCGATATTTGTCATCTTTAGATACTTATTGTCTTATTGGATCACGATGCATATATTACTGAATAAATGATATTTGGACCCAAGCCGCAGTTTCTATTGTACATACATACAGAGAAAACTGTTACAGAAATGGCGCCCACGTTGATGATTGACTATAAACATTTGTGAATCCAACAGACTTGAAGTGAACTGTTTTTTCTTCGTCGTACGAGGAATCAAAAGACTTGAACTGTTTTTCGTCGCCGTAGAAAGGTGTACATGGACAAAAGTGACTTCTATTGTGTTAGTGCAATTACCTGTGACATTGAAGTACGGTAAAGTAGCAATTGACTTACCTGGCACTAATGATAATTTTTCATTTGATTATTAGATTAAGTTTCACTGTGCACAAATCATTTTTGAGCTGTTTGAGATTAGAGAGGGTGATTTTTTACGAATGATTGAATGCATTGAACTAACACCCTACCTTTTTCTCATACCTTCTTACAAGCTACCTGTATGTATTACCTGTCTTTATATGACATTTAGAGACATTTTGACGTACAGCGAACACTACATGAACAACAATACATTACAGAATCCCAGAAGTCTGTCTGTCTGTCAATGTTGTATTTTGTTCTGTACCCCCCCCCCCCCCCCCCCCCTTCCGCCTAGTTGTCGTCATTAACTGCTTCCCGGAAGTTCGTCACGCATGGTCGAGCGACCCCAATCCTTAGTGTTAATCAAGAGTTACCTACTCATTTGTATGAGTTGTTTGGTTTAGAATTTTTTTTCAGCGCTGCAGTGTACCAACGGACATTCGTTTTTGTTTTTTTCAGAGGCAGCAGAACTTTATCATATTTTCATTTCAGCTTTGTAGTGTTACCATACTACACTTACTTAGATGCACTTTAGATTTAAGGTAGTTATTAAGATCTTACTTTTAGTGTGCACTCTTTGCAATTTGTGCAAAATGAGTACTGGTAAGATAGAGGGTGACGCAAATAGCGACTCTGGGGATGTACAACCCCCATCCAATGATCAGGTACAACAGATGATAGATTATCTGTCAAAACATACAACGTACAAAGTAGTTACGGAGGATGAGTATAAAATGTTAAATCCCATGTCCCACAGCTCTCCCTCCGCTGGGGGTGGGACTCGATCGAAATTAACCGCATCTAAACAGGACGATCCCCCGTTTAACAAACCGACACAAGCAAGCTTTGTTTGTGACCACAGGGTCATGCGACCTCGATTTGCAACATTTAGCGGAGAGGAAACATAGGTAATCACAGATTACAAAGCTCACCTCGTGACAGCAAAATTCAATTCAAACATATTTCTTAGTACATGTATATTGGCTTTTAAAGGCAAAACCACTCAAGCAGAAAAAGTAGGTCAAGGTCATTTTATGAAAGTTTGATCAAAGATACATCCAATATGCAAGTTTAGTACATGTAGCAGTTATACTTTGCTCAATATTGGCTTTATAGAGCAAAATCACTCAAGCAGAAAAAGTAGGTCAAGGTCATTTTATGAAAGATTGATCAAAGATACATCCAATATGCAAGTTTGGTACATGTATCACTTATACTTTGCTCAATATTGGCTTCTAAAGGCAAAATCACTCAAGCGGAAAAAGTAGGTCAAGGTCATTTTATGAAAGTTTGATCAAAGATACATCCAATATGCAAGTTTGGTACATGTAGCAGTTATACTTTGCTCAATATTGGCTTTTAAAGGCAAAATCACTCAAGCGGAAAAAGTAGGTCAAGGTCATTTTATGAAAGATTGATCAAAGATACATCCAATATGCAAGTTTGGTACATGTATCACTTATACTTTGCTCAATATTGGCTTCTAAAGGCAAAATCACTCAAGCGGAAAAAGTAGGTCAAGGTCATTTTATGAAAGTTTGATCAAAGATACATCCAATATGCAAGTTTGGTACATGTAGCAGTTATACTTTGCTCAATATTGGCTTTTAAAGGCAAAATCACTCAAGCGGAAAAAGTAGGTCAAGGTCATTTTATGAAAGATTGATCAAAGATACATCCAATATGCAAGTTTGGTACATGTATCACTTATACTTTGCTCAATATTGGCTTTTAAAGGCAAAATCACTCAAGCGGAAAAAGTAGGTCAAGGTCATTTTATGAAAGTTTGATCAAAGATACATCCAATATGCAAGTTTGGTACATGTAGCACTTATACTTTTCTCAATATTGGCTTTTAAAAGCGAAATCACTCAAGTGAAAAAAATTGGTCAGATGCTGCATCCGATGCATGGGTCCATCTTGGCATCCAAAGATGAATCACTTGTGCAAGTTTGGTTACTGTAGCATTAGTACTTTGTTAGATACTGAGCTACCCCAAACTTCTTATCCAAATCACTCAAGCGGAAAATGTAGGTCAGATGCTGCATCTGATGCATGGGTTCACCTCAGCATCCAAAGATGAATCACTTGTGCAAGTTTGGTTACTGTAGCATCAGTACTTTGTCAGATACTGAGCTACCCCAAACTTCTTAACCAAGTCACTCAAGCGGAAAATGTAGGTCAGATGCTGCATCCGATGCATGGGTTCACCTCAGCATCCAAAGATGAATCACTTGTGCAAGTTTGGTTACTGTAGCATCAGTACTTTGTCAGATACTGAGCTACCCCAAACTTCTTAACCAAGTCACTCAAGTGGAAAATGTAGGTCAGATGCTGCATACGATGCATGGGTTCACCTCAGCATCCAAAGATGAATCACTTGTGCCAGTTTGGTTACTGTAGCATTAGTACTTTGTCAGATACTGAGCTACCCCAAACTTCTTAACCAAGTCACTCAAGCGGAAAATGTAGGTCAGATGCTGCATCCGATGCATGGGTTCACCTCAGCATCCAAAGATGAATCACTTGTGCAAGTTTGGTTACTGTAGCATCAGTACTTTGTCAGATACTGAGCTACCCCAAACTTCTTAACCGGACGCGGACGCGGACACGGACGCGGACACGGACGCGGACGCGGACGCGGACGCGTGGGGTTATAGCATAAGCTCACTCAACTTCGTCGAGGTGAGCTAAAAATCGGACTCCTCCTACGAAGTTTGGAAGAACGATGTAAATTGCGCATTGAGCGATGCAAATAATTCTGACAGCATAATAGTGCAATCGATTCGTTCATCGTTGAAAGGTAAAGCCCGCAATCTTCTTTTAACATTACCGACGGACGCTACTGCTATGCAGATTATACAAAAACTTGATGGCATTTATGGGAATATTTACCCCACAGAAAAGCTTATTCAGCAATTTTACGCTTCTAAACAGGAAGTAAATGAGAGCGTAGCCGATTATGGCATGAGAATAGAAAGTCTGCTACAAACTTGCATTGATAGAGGGTCAATAGATCATGATGCAAAGAATGAAATGCTTAGAAACAAAATATGGTCAGGACTGTACGACAGTTCTTTACGAAATGCTAGTCGATACAAGTTCGACACTATACCCGATTTTGAATCATTACTTAGAGAACTGCGGACGATTGAACTTGACTTAAGCACTACTGCGGATAAAAAAAGGTCCCAAGTAGCTCAAGTAGGGAGCCGAAATACTGAACAAGATCGTTCAATGGATGCTATTCTTAAGAAACTTGACGAGATGAACAAGCGCATGAACGACCTTGAACGAGAGGTCAAAAGGTCAAACGTTAGTAACGAGTTCAGTTACAACAGGAGTAGAGGTCAAGGCTATAGAGGTCAAGGTACCGGCAATAGAGGTCATGATTATATGTCAAACGGTAGAGGTTCACCAAGAGGTGGTTTCAGGGGTGGACCTAGAGGTGGTCCCAGACCCCTACGTAGTTCAGGGGATTCTGCTCAGAGATATTATCCACGCGGAGGTGGATATTTTAACAACCGGGGGCAGAGTCAGTACGGTACTTTAAACGAATAGGAGCCACTAAGGAGGGACATATTAGGGGCTCTAATGTGGAAGCTTGTCCCAATTATAATGAACAAGGTCAGTGTGAAGCTGATAATGCACATATTGCATCTATCGCAGAATCAAAGGTCAAAGTACCGTCAGATGTTGATGACGTATTTTGTGAACGTTGCGGTCAAAAAGGTCACAGTGACCTAAATTGTAGAGTTAGACTTGATCACTCTAAGAGGCTTTCGTATGATTTTATGCAACCTAATTCTATGAAAAGGTTAAAACCAAAGCGCACCTCTACCCTAGTGGGTTCTTCAAATGAGACTAAGGTGCATATGCATGGTGTACCTACCACAGCGCTTATAGACACTGGGTCTGCGGTGTCCACTATGAGTCGTAAATTTTATGAAACATACCTACACGACCTACCTTTACAACCGGTCAATAGTATCCTTACATTAGAATGCGCTGATGGATCAGAGCTACCATACTATGGCGTAGTTACATGTGACTTACATGTAGAAGGCATACCTGAGTGTGAGGGAGCCTTAGAATGTTTGTTCTTGGTTGTAAATGATACCGATTATCACAGTACAGTACCAGTACTAATAGGTACCAATATTTTATCAGTTCTTTTAACCGACACCAAAGAGAGATTTGGTGTTCCATTTTTACAGAAAGCTGGATTGTATATGCCATGGTATTTGGCCTTTAGATGTATGACTTTAAGGGAAAGGGAGCTAAGTCATCGCTCCCATGTTCTAGCACTAGTCAGATCTGCTGAACTAAAACCCATTACCATACGGCCAAACTGTAGTGTTGTTGTGAATGGCTACTTGTATGATGAGGTACCATACCACCCTGTATGTGGGATGTTGACACCTACTAGAGATTCGGGTATCTCCAATGACCTTGACATTGAACCTTCTGTCATTACATATGATTTGAACAGAAGAGATGTAGTACCTGTACAAATTAGTAATGTCACCACGGACACATTCAATATACAGCCGCATGCGTTGTTATGTGAAGTGCAACGGGTCACGGTAGATACTAGTAGTGCACCGGATCCGGAAGTAGAATCTGAAACGAATTCTGAAGCATATCAAAAGATTGATATTGCTAGTGACGACCTCACAGAGACTCAATTGCAACAAGTCGAGGCATTGGTAAATGAGTTTGATAGCTTGTTTTCTAAAAGTGAGACTGATGTAGGCCATTGTCCCTTTGTCGAGCACAAAATAGAACTGCTCAATGAAACACCTTTCAAGCAGCGATTTCGACGGATACCTCCCTCGATGCTACATGAAGTACGAGAGCATATCGAACAGCAGCTTGCTGCAGGTATCATCCGCAGGTCGAAATCGCCTTTCGCCTCGAATGTCGTCCTAGTCCGCAAGAAAAACGGACAGTTACGCATATGCGTTGATTATCGCCATCTTAACAGCGTAACTAAGAAAGACAATTACGCTTTACCCCGAATTGATGAAATTCTTGATTCACTTAGTGGGAACTCGTGGTTCTCGGTACTCGACATGAAATCGGGTTATCATCAGATACCTATAGCGGAAGACCACAAGGAACGCACGGCGTTCACGGTGGGTCCCCTAGGATTTTTCGAGTATAATCGCATGGCAATGGGGCTGATAAATGCACCAGCTACCTACCAGCGGTTGATGGAGCAATGCCTAGGGGACCTCCACCATAGATACTGCCTCATATATTTAGATGACGCCATCGTTTTCTCGGGTGATAATTTTGATGATCACTTGGATCGACTGCGTCAAGTCTTCCAAAGACTACATGAATGTGGCGTCAAACTGTCACCTAACAAGTGCTCTTTGTTCAAACGTAGAGTTAAGTACGTGGGGCATATTGTGTCGTCTGATGGCATAGAACCAGATGATGAGAAAATACAAAAGGTCAGAGATTGGCCTACGCCCACAAAACCGGAAGATGTGCGAAAATTCCTGGGTTTTGTGGGCTACTATCGAAAATTCATCAAAGATTTTTCGAAAATTGCGAGACCCCTTACTGATTTGAGTCCTACTACCACAAGGTCAAAGACCACTCATAAAAGAAGACCAAGGTCCCTGAATGGAAGTGGGAAGCGGAACAGGAGGAAGCATTCAGAAAGTTAAAAGATCATTTGCTATCCCCTCCAATTCTCGCCTACCCAGACTTTAGTTTGCCATTTGTCATACACACAGACGCGAGTTTAGTCGGCCTGGGAGCCGTGCTCTATCAAAAACAAGATGACAAAGACCGAGTTATTGCCTACGCTAGTAGAGGGCTCAGTAAATCGGAGAAAAATTACCCGGCCCATAAGCTCGAGTTCTTAGCCTTGAAATGGGCAATAACTGAAAAGTTTGAGGATTATCTGCATGGTAAAAAGTTTACGGTTATAACCGATAATAATCCTCATACATATGTTCTCAGTACGGCCAAACTAGATGCGACTGGGCATAGATGGATAGCTGCACTAGCGGCATTTGACTTTGATATTCTGTACCGACCGGGCAAGAACAATGCCGATGCCGACTCCCTGTCTAGACTTCCGGCATTGCACGAGTCGCCAGACTTAGTCCCGATTTCTAGCGAAAGTATCAAGACCATCGCCCAGATACGCACTCAGCCACATGAACCGATTATTGAGAACCTCGCTATTGAACCCGACGTACTCGAGCCCATTGCGCAAACTCAGCAAATACATCCGATTGATGTAGGACAAGCACAGCATAAGGACCCTATACTAAGTGACTGGTTTTATTTCGTTGAACAGCAACGTATCCCTAAGAAACACGAGTTACCACCGACTCCCGAATCTACCATTTTTCGGAAGAACTTCGACAAGTTCCGGGTTCTAGATGGAAAGTTGTATAGAGAGGTTAAGTCAGACAATGGTGTTCTGAGACAACTAGTGATATCACCTTGTCTCGTTGAGGAAGTGTTGAGATCCTCGCATGATAGTATGGGTCACCCAGGCAGGGATAAGACCATTTCATTTATCAGAGACAGGTTTTTCTGGCCTGGGATGAACCATGATGTCGAGGAATGGTTAAAGGGTTGCAAGAACTGTGTGTTAAGGAAATCCCCTACTAACACCAGGGCTCCTCTCATAAGTATAGAAACCACTGAACCCCTTGAACTTGTCTGTATGGACTTTCTCTCGTTAGAAAAGTCCAAAGGAGGGTTCGAACACATATTAGTGGTCACTGACCATTTTACACCTTGTCTCGTTGAGGAAGTGTTGAGATCCTCGCATGATAGTATGGGTCACCCAGGCAGGGATAAGACCATTTCATTTATCAGAGACAGGTTTTTCTGGCCTGGGATGAACCATGATGTCGAGGAATGGTTAAAGGGTTGCAAGAACTGTGTGTTAGGAAATCACCTACTAACACCAGGGCTCCTCTCATAAGTATAGAAAC
>VSWD01000345.1:0-12030 GCA_033119305.1 Pinctada imbricata | reverse complement strand
CACAGCACGAAAAACCGAGTTTCCATGTTTTGGAAACCACGTGGAAACTGCATGGAAACCTGAGGTTGATAGTTTCCCAGTGGTTTCCAAGGCATGGAAACCTGGATCAGGTTTCCACGTAGTTTCCACCGGGTTTCCATTTTGGAAACTTGGTTGAGTGGTTTCCATCAGGTTTCCATTTTGTAAACTACTAATCAAAATGAAAGAAGCAATATTATTCATTTATTTTTACTTTGATTTTGGGGGAGTTGACGGATCCGGCCCATAATCGGCATGCGGACGGCCTTCGATATCTCAGGTGCTTTGCAAATTCCGTACACTAGCTCCGTACGGCGACTTTACATACATACCAAAAAGGCACGGTGGATTATTTATTTATTTATTTATTCATTTATTTATTTATATTTATTTATGTACAACACATTCGTTTGTTATACAAATACAATTGTGAGTAATTAATTAATTTATTTGAATACAATAAAAACACTATATTTTTCCGTACGTTTCGGCCAACGGCCCTCCTCATCGGATTTTATTATGTTTCTGTTACAATGCATATTGTGACGTCATACAATTACGGCGCTAAAGTAGCGTCTTCAAAATTGCGTTGTTCAATAGGAGCAAGCTATACAAGTCGCTAGCATATATAGTTAGATACATGTGAGTAAGATGGAGTTATTGATTTAACATTTTGAGGTTAAATAAAACGTCTGTTGTAAGTGTCACTATATAACCATGATAACTGAGAAATTACAAATTTATCACTTAGTTTTCATTACATTTAAATCATGATAATTAAAATGACTAAAAGTTCAATTCTACTTATAGTTATATCAAGTCAATTTGCGTGTTTAGTCCATCTGGTTGGAGAGTCTTCAACTTTTTTATCCAAAAGGATTCCTTTGTTAGTCTAGCGGTTTCACTTTCATAGTTTTTCTCGATAATTATAACTTTGTAATCGTTAATAGAATGTCCATCGTTTGTAAAGTGTTCTAAAATTGGATCTTGCTTCATGTTACGGATGTTCGAAAGGTTGACCATCATTCTTTCATACAACGATAGCCCGGTCTGGCCAACATATATTGTTTTATTACATCGGTTACAAAACAGACAATAAATAAATTGTTTTGCAATTAGTGTCACCTTTAACGCGGTATGTCTGTCCGTCTGTGCCTTGGAACGTGTTTGTTTGTACTACGTATTTACATATAGCGCATGGATTGCATTCGTCTGGATGTCCGTAGAAGAAATTGTTGTGTTTCTTGTGTACAAGTATATCTTTTATGTTTTTATCTCTTCTGTACGCAATTAGCGGCGGTGCCGGAAATATTTCCCGCATCCGTTCGGAATTGTGTAATGTTGCTATCCTTTGCCGCACGATGCTATGGACATTCGGTAGCGCGTCGCTATAAGTTAACACAAGAGGAACTCTGTCATTTGATGCTTTTGTATTGTACTTAAGAAGTTCCTTCCTGTCCAGGGTATCCGCTTTCGCAAGTTGTTTTTCTAGCTCTTTGTTTTTGTATCCCCGTTTTGTCAAATGTGTTTTAAGTTCGTTTCGGCGCGTTTGATATGATTCTTCGGTGGAACATATTCTTTTAAGTCGGAGTCCGAGTCCGTACGGTATCGCTTCTTTTGTTTTCCATGGGTGGTTTGAACTTTTATGTAAATATAAGTGGCGGTCCGTTTCTTTTGTAAATAAATCGGTTTTGAAGTGAAAAAAACGGGGATACACAAACAAAGAGCTAGAAAAACAACTTGCGAAAGCGGATACCCTGGACAGGAAGGAACTTCTTAAGGGTTAATCTTATAAATGAAAATTAAAACATTTTTATATATGAACTCTATCAAAATTTTAGGGGGGGGGGGGGGGGGGGGGTGGTCGGACCCCCCGACCCCCCCCCCCCCCGACCCTCCGGATCCGCGCTTGTACGAAACAAATAAAAAGTTTCCATACTTCTTTGAATGAAATATCAGAGTCAGAAAGAGAGACCGATGACCGAAACACTGGGCAGGCGGTCTTCCCAGACTGCTTGATGCCAGATATTGCTTTTAAATTTTTCTAAGGTCAAAAGAATTAAGACTTTGGAAAATAACATGAATTCGTAAATGTGAAAATAAAATAATGATATTAAAATCAACCAAGAATTTAAATGATGATTAACAGAAAAAAAAATTAATCGTTCAGGATGATTTTGCGGGCTCAGAATTTCAAAATAAATGTTGACCAATCAGAAGCGAGCATTTATTTTTGAGCAGAGGAAACGCTGGAACGGCCTGTTCACCAAAATTCTACACATAAACTAAAGAAAACACGCATTCGATTGCAATAGACGATTTTCGAGTTACCCTGGTTTCGGACAGGTTCGTCATTTAGAATATGCCTTTGTCATCCAAGGTTACTTCCGGTTTACGCCACGCGTCATTATAATGTAACTAGAAGCGGTAGATTTGAACGATTTTCAGTGAATAAACGATACATTTTGCTATACTAGAGTAAATTTATCATTTATATTGGATTTGTGATTAAGCTGGATTATTTTATCGCGCTGACACAAAACGAAAGTGAATATTTATCTAAGTTTCATGTGGCAACTGGGCTAAGTATTCGGAGGATCTGGAGTATGTAGCAGGTCATCCGCGTACTTTTACCATTAGTCATATTTCTTTGCATCGTCTTTATTAATTTTTACTCAAGATATGTCTATACAGGTAGTATGTTTGATTTCTTCACAGCATCATGGAGACAATAACACGATTAAACTTACACATGATATGAGGGGCGGACAGGGGGGGGGGGGGGTTACCTCTCTCCCCCTCCCATCCCCTTACCTTCCCCTCCCCCTCCTTTGCACCCTTCCCTTACTATCCCCCTTTAATCCCTCCTCTCATCCCCTTCCTTCTGATTATCCCCCTTCCCTCCCTCCTCCCTCCCCCTCTCTCTCCTCCCGCCCCCTTTTTCACCCTCATATGATACTGAACAAAATCACTTATTTCAGTTAGTCTTTATCACAGTAGGTGTTTTATGTTGTCAAACACTAACAAAAATGCAAAGAGATAGTCACCTGGAATCTAGAAGCAATATATATGCAAGATGACCAATGTGCATGGAGTTTTAATGAAAAAATGTTGAAGGTGGGGAGGGGGTGTTAAAGTCACTGATTTTGAGTAGAAGTCAAAATCTCAATAAGTGCTCAGTTTAGTCTTAGCATTTAGTTTCTTTTTATATTCTTGAAATATAAGTTAATTGCTGTTATTTCACCATCATGTTGAACTATAGATCTATGCATTGGATTGGATTTGTCATAATGGTGAACAATGAACTGTTTCATTTTTATATGTTAACTATGCAATTATAAATAGAATTGTTGCAATAAACGAAGAAGATGTAGGAATAGTCAAGCATGTGGTATTTAATGGAAGGAGGAAGCAAATTTGTGTGTTACATAAAAAGGTTCAAATGTTGCCTTTTAGTCAAATGACCTTTTTTTTTTCTTCTAGAAATTAACTTTACTCAGAAATGAGAGAAAGAATATAAATGAACCTATAGATGCAAATAATTTTCAATCATTCAAAGTATATAATAGTACAACATATATACAATAAAATCTTTATTATTAATTACCTCCAGAGAAACTTATTGCTGCCAGATCACTTGCATGTATGAGGTTTAAAATCATATCATATTTCATAATTCTGAATACCAAATACATTTTTGTAATATCTTTGGACAATTACATACATATGTACCACATATAATTTCTTCTTCAGTAGAAATTGAGTTCTTACTTCAAGATGTAACTAAAAATGCAGTTAACAACATTTCAAACAAACAGTAATAGGTCTAAAGTTATGCAGATATGAACTTAAAATTGAAGAGGATATTCAGTTAAAAAATGATATGATGACTTTTGAAAACATTTTGTCAAATCAGGATGTGTCATATGGTTTCATAGCCTTTAGCTTGCATGAAAGAAAATTGATAAAGATCCCTCTTTTCTATTTCATGATATTGTAGACAACATAAATACTATTTAAAATAATATGTGTAGAGCTGTTTGTAAAGCTGTTATGTTGGACAACCATGGACTACTTCATACAAAATAAAATGAACATAGGAGTCTTAATTCTGACCATAACAAAGGAATTGTAGCCCATCAATGATAAGAGAGGGATACAAATATTCATATGTCATCTTAATTGCACTGTTTTATAATCAACAATGGAAAATTCAGATATTTAATTTGCAGTTATTTACATGTATTATAAAACAGTGCAAATTTTAAATATTCAAACAATGCCCCCTTTTTTACCAAAATTTTCTCTATCTATCCTACACAGTGATTATGGCATTTTGCCTTCCTCTTCAATGAACGAGGAAGGGGAGGGGGGTTAAATAGGCGACTGTCAAACAGTGTATTTGTATAGGGTATAGGGAAATGATTGAAATACTGGGGGCACTCTGCATCCCCTAAATCTGTCAAATTGTGTATAATGTAATTTCTAAAAATCCTCATGGGTTTTTTTTAATTGCAGTAAGATAATAAACAAAAACTTATTTCACTTAAGAAACAAAACCATTATTGCACCATTTGAAACTTGAATATCTTTCATTTTCCTTCACTTCTCCTTGACAGTTGCATATAAAAAAAACTGAATGTCTTGTCTTTAAAGAAGAAACCAGATTTAGATAGTTATGTACCCTTTGGAGTTTGTGAAAATATTTGATTATTCCTAAAATTCATCTCTCTGATCTTACTGGAAACGATCGAATTACAATATTGAATATTCCAAATCTCTCCCCTCCCCCCCCCCCCCCCCCCTCCTTCCCGGCAATCCCAACACTTTGAAATTATTTTTTTAATTATCAGATTCTGACATTATATGAAGAAAGATATCAAATTAATTTATGATGACAGAATTATTCCATAATGCAAAATGAAAACTGCCACGTGTATGTGTCGTGTATCACAAAATCAGCTGACATTACTTGATTCTAAGTTTCAAAGTCATGTTAGGCTGGTATTTTCAGTTTTTCTTTAAAGAAATTTACAGAGAAGAGACATTTTTTATGCGGAGGCATTGTGTTTATTTCTCTAAACAAACATGCTACGACTCGAAAGTACGCGAACGCGATGGAACGTTGTATTTCCCTCTGTTTACATAGTTGCTATGAAAACCGGAAGTAGGCTTGGATGACATTTCTGCAAAGTCACGTGATAGGCAGTGCGTTATTTCAAAACGATAACGGTCAATCCGTGTAACTCGAAAATCGCCTATTGATAGGTAAGATGAGAAAATCAATGGTGAAAATTAAGTATTATATAGTATTTGCTTCTTTTTTACAGATGTATGTATGTCAATATTGCTGGGTTGGCCCACGCGTTGTTTTCAGAATTTTGTCCAGTGTCTGTTCGAACCAGAAATCTGTAGCGTTGCCGTTATTTGACCTTTTCTTACAAGGAATCACATTTCTTAGTTACTGTTAGATTAATTTGATTTGAATCGGCAATTCAAATCCCATTATTTATGGTCAGATGGTCAGTGATGAGCTGCCCCCCCTCCCTCCTGATAGTTTCCAGGTTTTTTTATTTTTAGCCCCTGATGTCAGGGGCCTGGGCCGATGAAATTTGGAATTTTTCAACATTTCAACCTAAATTGGGAAATAAATTTCAAACAACAAAAAGATGTATTCATGCAAATTATCCCTTATCATATCAATTGTCTATATATTTGTATTTTGAATCCCTCCTCGTGTTAAACTAAAACGAAATGTTAAATGTTCTACTTTCACTTTCCTTTCAGTTAAATTATGATACGTAAATTGGAAATGAATTTCTTGTTTTGGAGAAAAGATTGAATTGGTAATCTTTAGGCCTAAAATTGGGAAAAAGTACCACTTTTTTGGGTTGGGAATGGGGCCGAATTTCGGCCCCCTACAGACCCTAAAACAATCCTTGAATTCTGTTGTCAATTATATTGTTTTACAGTTCTATTGAATGTGTAATATGAACTCATGGAAAAGCCATCTAAGAGGACGAAGTCAAAACACTGTTATTATACCCCCAGGAAACGGAAGTTAAACTGTTTAGGGGGGTATATAGGAATCACCCTATCCGTCCGTCTGTCTGTCTGTCTGTCCGTCTGGTTAAGAAGTTTCGAAAGCAGATTTCTTTTATACTATTAATGGTAGGCCTGTCATATTTCATGTACACATTCACCATAAAGAGTACTACATTTTGGTACCATGACTTTTGACCCTGTGACCTTGACTTTCAGCCTATACAACATTTTATGTTAAGAAGATTTGAAAGCAGATTTCTTTTATACTATTAATGGTAGGACTTTCATATTTCATACACACAATCACCATTAAGAGTGCTACATTTTGGTACCATGACTCTTAACCCTGTGACCTTCACCTGCACCCTATACAACATTTTATGTTAAGGAGTTTTGAAAGCAGATTTCTTTTATAGTTATACTATTAATGGTAGGACATTCATATTTCATACACACATTCACCATTAAAAATTCAACATTTTGTAGGGCTGTCACGATACGCTAAGCTCACTATATGATACGTATCACGATATTTACTCACGATACGATTCGTATCACGATACATCATTTTTATTGTAGATATGTAGGCATTTCTGCAATTCGTCAGATATTTTAATAAAACAATTTCAACAACAACAAATTAATATCATTCATAACTTAAATGCTTTGAGATTTTTGTATTGACTAGAAAACTGGGAGAAAAGTACAAAACTCAGCAATATGCAGCAATATCACAGTGATCAGGAAGGCAAACTTGCTCAATATCATCCACTTGGACTTCAATGGGCCATTCTCAAAATCAATGGGCCATCTATCTTCACGAAAGGGCCATTCCAAAAATGATCAATTTTCGAAAAGATTTGCTGTATACAATATTTGTATAACACATCATAGCACATTTTTAGTCATGAAATTCCCAATTTTATCATTTTCAAGGGATAATTTTCAGACATATCACAGAAACTTTCAGCCACCTATCCTGTATTTTTCATGTCCACATATGGGCAGCTTGAGCTTCATGCTCAGGTTTGTGAAGGGGGACTATGTCGCAGGGCGCGTGGCCTTCCCAAATTCTCTGATATAACAATATAGAGGAGCGTCTTTTAAAGTAATCTTTAACGACCGGGCGTCAAGCAACACGATGTTGATATTTTAAAGATAAAACTTAATGCTGAAAACAAACCGTAAATCAACAATACTGCCTCTTCTCATATCGTGTATCGAACTGTCGTCAAGAACGGCGGTGAACTGAGAACTGCGGTGAATCGTGACAGCCCTAACATATTTGTACCATGACTTTTGACCCTGTGACCTTGACCTTCCCCCTTTATGACATTTTATGTTAAGAAGTTTTGAAAGCATCATAAATGGTCCCATTTATAAAAAAAACTTCCGCAGGGGGTATAATTCGTCCACTTTAGGGCAGTTCTAGTTGCAATGAGTTTTATTTTGTGGTACACAGCTTGCTTTGAGCTTCGCTTGCTCAAATAAATGTCTTCCGAAGGAAGCGATTGGCTCAAAGCAGTCACATGAAGACGTGATATATTTCTAAGTTGTCCGGGTGCCTGGTGCTGCTTGAAGTAATTAGTACAGCTGTGCAAAACGATACAAATACACGAAATGTTCATGACCTATCTCAACACAACACAAAATTCACTGACACTCGAAACATTTCTGATCTTTATAATTCCATAAGAAGCAAAAATGAATTCACTGTTGATAAATGACGCAAGTGGAGCAAATCCCCATCCTAAATATTGAATATTTGAACGACTAATGTCTGAATTCGCTCATCCAAACATGGCATCTTCTCATAGACGACAGTGCAGGTCGTCCTTGAACTTCGTCTGGTGTGATCATGTGACGCGTGATCGACTTACTATGTCACACATCTTGGAAGTGTACATGTGGGTGACCTAGATTTTGACGCATGTAATCACTAGAGGATAGAGGGCGTCGATTGATAAATGAATTTTGAATCTGTGTTGAAGCAGTAAATAGAATGGGCATTTTATGGGAAATTAATCCTCGTACGTTAAAATGTCACGTGATAGGGTCTTGCTTTTATCGAAAAACCGGTGCAGTTGGTTTGGTACCTTCATATAAGGGAAACACAGTAGGAATGTAAATATAAGAAAATGAAAATGCATACAGAGGGACACAGCGATTAGAAATCTATGGGTCCTGGGCAATTTTATGCTCAGGGACGCAGGTCGCAGAGGCAGATTAATCCCTGAACTTTTACACTCTTATCAAGCTGATTTAATTTACTTTTCAATTTTTCTTTAAGAATACTTGGTGTAGCCTTGACATTACTTTCTTATCCAAGCATGTGTACACTGCACGATCAGAGGCCATTTACGACATCATAACTGTATATCTGATGCTGAATGTGGAAAAGGATGATGTACATATTCAAAGGATGTAGAGTACTGTAAACAAAAGTTGCCATGGACATGGATCAAGAATTGGTATGACTTAAAGTTAAACATGTATTATATTAACAATTGTAATACATCATCATGTCCTGTAGTTTTGTGAAATATCTTAAATACTTGGGCCATGTAAAATAAAATCTATGTTTCTCAGACACTGCCGTGCGCTATAATTTGCCGCCGACGAGACGTTTTTATTGCAACTACAGAAAAAAATATCCGCCGTGTCTCATCCTCGATTAAAAACGAAATATCCATTTATTTCATTGAACGTGTATTGTCCTGTAAAATCGTCTAAATGGTACCCGATGAATAAATACTTTAAAAAGTCTGTATCATTCACGGCGCGTTCCGTATTTACGTTACGGGTAAAGACTATTGTATAGGATATACTAACAATTTGCCGACACGTGTCGTGGACACTTGGACGGCCGGCTATTCCTGTGTTTAATACATCGAGTATTACATGTATTTAAACGTTTGTGTAGTTTTCTTATTTGATTTCTACAGCATATGTTAATACCCATGCTGAACAATAGCAAGTGTCCATTGTAATACTTCCGAATCTATTAATAATGACGTTCACATTGTAAAAAGTATAAGCAAGGACCGCCGACGAGCGTAAGAGAAACGTAGTTAAATCCTTAAATCTATGAACAAAAGAATGTTTATCGTACCCGGGCCGTGTACATTATTTTACTAGACCGTGGTTAATGCTGAACACTTCATTCGATTTCTAAAGATTCCGCTTCATCCAAACTTGACAAATTTTTGACCATATGAACGGATCCATCAGAGGAAATGAAGGGATGTATTTAATTTGAACTGGGTTTAAACAAGGTGTGAGCAAATAACACCCGTCGAGTCTCTTCCGCGATTCTTCTAAATGTACTCACGGCAATCAAAATACGTCATACTTGTATATTAAATTTTGTATCTATTTAAGCTTCTTCCATTCAGACAGATGAGCTACATGTACCATTATTTTGACGAACGGTTCAAAGACAGTTTTCTATGAAGAAAAACGTGGGGTTGGGGGGTGGGATGGGGGCAGTATATTTTCTATGAAGGAAAAAGGGGGGGCAGCATAAGATTTTTTGCCTTACATGAATAATGGGGGGGGGGGGGGGGTAGACAGGAGAGACGATTTTTTGCCTTACATGAATAATAAGAGTACTATTGATGATAAAAAAAAACAATAAATAAAGACCCTACCTACCTTGCCACTTTTTTTTAGACCCAATTATCTGAGAAACATAGAATTTATTTTACATGGCCTTAAATGTTTTTATTTGAAATCAAATATTGTAAATTGTGTGTCATTATTTTGGACTTGGAACATAAGATCATCTGACATTTTGTTCGGCTTGAAACTAGAAACTGTTGGACATTCAAAAAACCCACTGGAGATTTCCGGCAATCCGGTTTTTTTCTCTGAAGACTTATTTGATAAATTTCAACATATTAAATCTTCATTTTCACTTTCAGGTCAATATTGTACTGTTACCATCGAAGAACTAGAAGGACTGCATGGAAAATTAGCATCCAGTGATGTCAATGTAAGCTTCTTACTATATTGAGTTGGGACACTTCATTTATGTCGCCTGCAACATAAGAGTGACATAAAGGGACCATTTGTCAGGCGTCTGCCTGTCTGTCTGTCTGTCCATCTGTCTGGTAGTCACACTTTTACATTTTTGGCTATAACTTACTTGATATACATCATACATTTTTCAAATTGGCAGGGATGGTAAAGCATGATGGGACTAAATTTTTACCCAAATCAGATCAGGGTCATTTTCAAGGAAAAGGTCACACATTTTTGGTCAAACAACAAATACCGTAACTATTCATAACAGACACAGACAGATAATTTGTGGGAGAAAAACAATCAAACAACACCATGAGGGAGGGATGGCTAAATCTCAACCCTCATGTACAACATTTTGCTTGCCCACGACTCAGCAAGCCTTGTTCTTGACTTGCAGAATTTTGCACACTCGGGTTGAAATTTCACCAACACCATGGTATTATAGAGAGGTTCAGCAAACCGACTTGAACGTGTACACGTACGTCAAAAAATTGTTTATGACGTCATCATATTTTGCGTTCCACGCACCTGTGTTACATGTTATAAGTTCGGTAAAACGTGTAAAGCGGTAAGTACACGTTTATGATTAAATGTACTTGTTGATTTTATAAGCAACTGAATGCAGATAACCTATGAAAACCTATTTTCAATTTATTTGGGAACGTATGTACTTTCTGAATATTAGAAAGAATTGCAAATAAAATGTATCACATTTTAAAGATGAACCCTCAAAGTTGACCAAAAATTTTACTCTTGAAGTAATTTTTATGTTATATAAATGTGATTACTTTGAATAGATAAATCAATTCACCGTCAATGCTGAATGCCCTTTACCTTTAGAATCTAGATGCCAAGTTATTGACGAATAAGCAGTTGTAAACAAAATATAAATTATGTCACAAAACGTATATACAATTTACACATAGCATTACGCGTTGTGACATCTGCTCAACTGCATAACGTCAACGTGTAAACACGTACAAGTTGGGTTTGCTCAACCTCTCTTTAATTTTAATTCCATGGGGGATGAATTTGTGCCTTTTGGAAACTTCCACTTTCTTATAAAGACATAAGCATCTTATGACATCCCAACCTGCAATATTAGTTCTCTACAACTGTAGTTTGTAATTTTGTTGCCGCTTACTATATCATTTTTTTTCATTCATTCCAGGTGAGACGGAGGACAGAACAGAAAGTAGAGGACAGAAGAAAAAGTTTTGTAACAGTGGTCTGAAACATCATGAACTGGGATTTCCGTCGAGTGTCAATCTCTGCCGAATAACAAATTTTATCTGAAAGAGATCTCTTTGTGACTTTGTCTGTTTTTGCCAAGGATAAAATTTGTCTATCATTTCTAAACACTTGTTTAAGAATAACCGTTTTTTTTTCAAAAAATACAAGTACATTTTATTTCTGTAGTGGTTTCAAGGAGACACGTCCATCTTTTTCTAGATTTTATATCCATCTTGAAAAACATGATGTATTAAACAAGGACAATGAAGAATGGAAGATGCCATTTTTAAATTTGAAAGCTCAAAAATGTATATTTATGATTTCATGGAACCTTGTACATCTGATGTTGAATAAGCATGTATTCTGAATAAATATTACACAGTATGATAAGCATGTTTTAGGTTTTTTTTTATCATGACATACATGTAAAAAGTACATAGAAGAATAAACATGTAGCCTTGGTACTGATATAAAGAAATACGAAAAGTGCAGGATTCAAAACTTTCAAATTCACTGTATATACTAACACATAAAGAGAAATTATTTCCTTTTTCATACAGTTACAGTATATGGAAACCAGTTTACAAGTTTACAAGATATGGAAACCAAAAGGAAACATCAAGTTTCCAACTAATTTCCAACATGGAAACCAGCTCTAATACAGGCTTACAAGATGTGGAAACTAAAAGGCAACTTGAGGTTTCCAAC
>VSWD01000343.1:0-14983 GCA_033119305.1 Pinctada imbricata | reverse complement strand
TTATTAATTAATGTGTCCTCCCCCGAATCTCATCCCTCCAGCGCCCCCTCCCCGAATCTCATCCCTCCAGCACCCCTCCCTGAATCTCATCCTCCAGCGCCCCCTCCCTGAATATCATCCCTTTAACGCTCCCTCCCTGAATATCATACCTCCAGTTCCCCCGAATCTAACCCCTCCAGAGGCCCCTCGTCGAATCTCATCCCTCCAGTGCCCCCTCCCCGAATCTCATCCCTCCAGCATCCCTTCCCGAATCTCATCCCTCCAGCAGTACTCCTCTCCGAATCTTATCCCTCCAGGGCCTACTCCCTGAATATCACCTCTCAGCGCTCCCTCCCTGAATCTTATCCCTCCATGAATCTCATCCCTCAGCGCCCCCTCCCCAAATCTCATCCCTCAAGCACCCTTCCCCGAATCTCATCCCTCCAACTTACGCCCCCTCTCCGAATCTCATCCCTGTAGAATCTCTCCCCAAATCTCATCCCTCCATGCAGGTCCCTCCCCGAATATCATCCCTCCAGCTCCCCTTTCCGAATATCAACCCCGAGAGCCCATCCCCCAGCGCCCCTTCCCCGATTATCATCCCTCCAGCACCCCTTTTCCCCTCGAATATTAATTATCCCTCCATCGCCCCCCCCCCCGGAATATCATCCCACATCCCCTGATAATCATCTCTCCAGCGCCCCTCCCCCATCTACCCCTAGCTGTGTATGGATCCGACCAAGGGCAATCTTCAGTGTATAAAGTATCATTAGCAAACATACAAGATAATTTCTTATAGATATGTTGAATCAACTTGATAAAGCCAAGAAGACAAAAAAATTTAATATAACGCGTGTTTTTCGTTATTTATTAAGGATTCCGACTTCCGTCGGAATCCTTTCTGTTATTCTATTGTCTTTTCTTTATTCTTATTATTCTTATTATTATTCTTACCCCCAAACGTTCCAGACACTTTACAAAAAAGTACCGCAATATATGATAAAGTGGAAAATACCATGTGAAAGAGCATATCAAGATCTCAATTCTAATTTTTTTTCTTGTCCAAAAGTTCATATATGCCCCCGCTAGAGGTCATCAAAGGTCAAATATTTAAACTCCCATAACTCCTAAAGTAACCGTACGATTTGAACGAAATTTGTTTTATATTGTTCTTTGGAAAATTTGCAAACTTTTATACGCTTACATACTCGATGAAATATTTACGGTTTTCACTCTATTACGAGTTGAAAATGGAATTTTAAATTGGCACAGTGCCAATTTCCTCAGTTTTTGAGATTTTGAGTTGAAACTTGGGTGGTAGGTAACTAATAGGTAGTCATTTAATGTTGACCTTGTTTCAAGGTCAAATTTTGCTTCTCAAGGTCACAACAAACTTTTGCCTATAGAACAAAGACGGTTTGACCTTGAGAGTTCAAACTTCATACATATAGTGGTTGAGCCAAGCCCTTTCACCTTGACCTTGACCCAAGGTCAAATTCTCCTTCTCAAGGTCACAACAAACTTTTGCCTGTAAAACATTCTTTAGACTGTTTGACGCTGAGAGTTCAAACTTTACACAAATATTCCTTGCATCAAGCCCTTTCACCTTGATCTTGACCCAAGGTCATTTGTTCGATTTCAAGGTCACAGCATACTTTGGTTGATAAAATACTGAACATTGATCAGTTTAAGATCTATTCACACTTTTAATCAATACCTATACGTCTATATATGCGCATCACACAATGGCCCGGGTGCTGATGACTTTGTAAATGGGCTGTATATGTATAATAATAAAAAAAAAAAAAAAAAAAAGATATAAAAACTGCATAAAAATCTAAATTGATTTACTAATTCTGCAACATAATTTGAATACAAATATGGAACTTCATAATTTATTCTAATGCAAGTTGTCTCGCAGAAATATATGACATTACTTAAATAAACATCAAAGAAGTACCTAAGCGTTATTCAGTCTCAAAGTCGAGAAGGCAAAGCAAAATCGGAGAATTCCCATCGAAAAGGTTGCGAACCCCGGAATGAACAACATTCCGAAGTGAGACCAGTTGCCCGGGGAGAGTCAGCGTCTCCTGATTGCATGCAACACCCGTCGCAGCAGCTCCACGGAAACCTGTCAAATTCGGTAATTGTCTCGATGTACATTTTGATGTACAGATCAGGTAAGTATGTCTTGTTTGGTGATGACGACAGCCATTCAATCACAATGTAGAATGTCACTGATCATTCTAGAAAGGGGGATCTGATATGCTTTCATAATATCCCCGTAGCGACCGAAGAACTTCCGCAATGATGATTTCAGCCGTTGTGTTATATAACCCTGAACAAGAAAGCTTACTTGCAAGCCGTCTGGCTCTAATGATGAAATCCTCATATTTGGAACATGCCCTGGCGTACCGTATCAGCTGAGAAACAAAAATGCCATAAGCAGGAGAAGACGGATAGTTGCTACTCATGAAAGGGAAGTTAGTTATGTGGAAGCTGAAATCGTCCCGTTTGTCATACAGTGAGGTGTTCAAATGGCCATTTGCATCGAAAGATAGAAGTATATTCAAGTACGAAGCGGATCTGTCGCTCTCTGTTGTTTCCTTGATCTCTAGTTCATGAGGATAAATTTTATGTAGATGGTCCTTAAATTTCGGATTATTGATAGACAACACGTTATCTATGTATCTGAAGGTAAAATTGAACTGAGATGAAGTCAGCTCCGTATGAATATGAAAATAAGTCCGCAAGCAGTTGGGCGCAATTGGTACCCATGGGGATTCCGACTATCTGCTGGAATTGTTGTCAATCAAAAACTCCAGCATCCGAATGATATCGTCTTCGGTATACTTTTTGTTTGAATCATAGTGCTCCTTCACGAAATAAGTATCCTCACGACCTATGACGAGGTATTTGTATCTTCTAATACCATTTTTTGAAAGAAAGGTGTTGCGAATAATATTGGCAAGTCTGTTTTTGAGTTTTTGGTGTGGGATGGTAGTGTAGAACGTGGAGAAGTCGAAAGACTTTATGCTGGTAATATGATTGAAATTGGTGGCTTTTAAATTTTCCAAAAGTTCCTTAGAATTTTGTAGGATCCACATCTGATTGATTCCATTTCTGGAATAAGTTGTCTCGCAGTATGTTTGAAGACCTTGCTTGATGCGAGTTAATATTTTCGTAAGCAAAATGGAAAGAGGTTTTGTGGAGCACCTGGAAGAACCGGCGATGAAGCGGTGCTTGTAAGGATTTTTGTGCAGTTTGTGAATCAAGAAGATAAAAGGTAGTTCAAGATCGCAAGTCATCGTTGTGAATACCGAAAGACTCAAGGACAGATTTCGGATACAGAAATATGCGCCTTTTATTTGCACAAACTATATATGTCTCTTTATTTAAGAATGACAGGTATGTTTCCTTTTATTGTAATTTCAAAATATATATCATAATGCCTTTTTGATAATTTATCAGTCAAACGCAGATCCATATTTAGAGACGAAATTATATTACTAATACATTGTTCGCCTGATTTTCAAATCAATTCGATCTTTCGTCTGGTTTGTCCATCCGTGTAGAAAACGATTTACATCATCTTAAGGAAGGGAGGGGATCTCCAACAAGACCATGTTGCAGCATCAACAGCAAAACACCAAAACACCCGATGCAGAAACACAAAAGACGAGCATAGTATGAGACAAAAAAGAGACATACGACATGTGAACATCAAACAACATTTGAATTAATATATATGGTCAAATTGATGGAACGGGATTAGGGCCACAATTCTTTTCGTCTTGCTTACATCCTTATTGGTGTAACCTACATTCCAATTCCTCCTGCTTTCTTCCTTTTATGTATCTTGTTTAATTGCTGATTAATTTATATTACTTACGTTCTCATTCGTTTTGTTTACATTTCATTTCTATATCCTCTTGATTGCAATTCTATTGGTCTCAGTATTTCGTTAGCGTTTTAAGTATCATGCGTAAACTTATTTTTTATGAGTGTATCTTGCATGCATTGCTAAATTCTAGTCGCTTTTTATGTATTCATTTATAATATATATCACATTTCTGTTCGTAATCATTACATTCGCTTTCTATTTATCTTGACTCCTTGGGTGATAGCATGCATGAGCTCCCTACAGCCGGCAGAGCATGGACTGTATTTTATACGCCCTCTTTATTAATATCCATTTACATATCCATATGTGTGTTGCTGGGCCCCTGTGTCATGTTGTCTTTTTCGTATGGTAATCTTACAGCGAGGATGTTATTTTACACCACTACTGTGCGTTCTTCCATATCTCTTGGTAACAGGAAAGGTGGGAGGATTGTGCAAACATAATCCGGATAACCATATCCTTTGCTACTATCGTATCAGATGACCGTACTAAGTAGGCACCGGTTGTCAATTGGTCTCGTTGATTTATGTATGTTTTATGATTGTGGGGTTTTTTTGTGTTCCTTGTCCCTTTTGCGTCTCTTGCTGTGTATATCAACTCTGTTTTTGCATGATTTGCTCCATTCTCGTGTACACTCGTACGCCAAGGGGTAGCAGTTGTAAAAGAAAGAGGGATCTCAAACAACACTCTTGTACCAACAGCAAAACCCCAAAAACTTCAAAAAACACAAAGAAGACACGCACAGAATGAGAAGGAAATGGTACAATGAACGCCAAATCACATAGAAACATAATCACACATAAACCAACGAGACCAATGGCAATCGGTGCCGTCATAGGACGGCCATCTACCATGTCAGTTGCAGACGGTTATAATGGATAACGTGCGCACAACCCTCCCACTTTTCCGATTACCCAGAGGTCTCATAGAAGGTACAATTGTGGTGTAAAACAACCTGCTCACTGTTAGATGACCACATACAAGCAAGACAGCAAAATGCATTGACCCAAGCAACTCAGATAAATATGTAAATGGATATAAAAAGAGGGCTTACAGAATACAATCCGTGCTCTGCCGGCTGTAGCGAGCTCATGTATGTCATCATCCGAGGAGTCCGACTGACATCCAGAGAGGACTGGTGGTCGGGACCCTGTCTTCTCTAAAGAGGTTTGGAAGGGCCCGTCATGGAGTCCCGTCGTCACAGTCAATCAGAGTGCAAGTCTTAAGAATGTAGATTGGTCAAGTACCAAGCCTAGTGTCCGTCTGCTGACATTTGGATCATATCTACGGTATAACAGGCGTTTGATGATTCTGACGCATTTTTTTATGGTTATGCTGTCTACCTGTCTTATTTTGTTAATTATGTCACCATAAAATGCAGGTTGCGAAATACCCAGAGTAATATACTCTGTTGCTTGTATGGGTTCGAATTTCAAAAGAAGTTGACAATAATTTTTTGTAAAATTTCCAGAAAGTCTTTACTAGCTTGTGAAAGCGAAAACCATTCCATAGAAGTTTCATCGTAATTTGTAAATTTCTACTATGAAAATCCATGCTCTAGAATACCGGATGAGCTGTGAAATGTAGATAGCGTATGACGGTAATCTAGGAACTTCACCGTTAAGCCAGGCAAAGTGTACCATGTTTTTACATAATACAGTCCATCCATAAAAGATTTATCCGTGGCGTGTCGGGACGCGAAATGTTCGATGAACCATAAACCTACGACTCCAGTACGAATTGCTACGGTTGATACGAATCGAGTACGGATAGCTAAGAATTGCTACGGATATCTTCCCGACATTGCTACGGATTGCTACGATACGCGTACGGATAGATACAGATAGGTACGGATTGCTAAGCATTACAACGACTCGAGTATGGATAGCCACGATTCGCACAAGGATAGGTACGACTTCAGTACGGATTGGTAGGACTGGCTTGAATTTCCTATGTGTTTTAAACCATCATTTTTTACAAAAAAAAAAACAAAAAAACCCAATATTTCACCTAGATACGGTCTCACTTGTTTTATAACAGTATGAGGTTTTGTACATGTCTTTATATCATTACCTGAAATCGAATAGTTGAAGTAATAACTCGTATATTGAACGTTAAACGCACATAATACTAATAGATTTGAAGTTAATATTAGACACAATCCGTGGCTATCTATAGCCTTTTATGTTCGAATGCATGGTTATCCGTAGCAAACCGTATGTGAGCCATAGCAACCCGTAGGGGCGTCGTAGCAAGTCGTTGGAGACTCGTATGGCTATTTTTATCACAACAATGATCTCGGATTGCTACGGATGCGCTATGGGTTGCTGTGACTCCCCTACGAATAGCTACGACTCTACAAATATATCCGTAACAGAGTCGTTGAAAATTCTGAATGTGTTCAAAATTTTCTGTCTCATCCCTGATGGCTAGGGATTGCCAAGGATATCTTCGACTTCTGCCTAATCGAGCTACGGATTGGTACGATCCGTATCTATCCGTAGCTACATATGTATCCGTAGCCCGATCCGTGAAAGTGTGAAGGGGCTTTCGTCCAATATGATGATAAGGAAATTATCTCAAAGAACACTTCCTTGAATCGACCTAGAGAGGCATACATGTACAAGTGTTGTGATAGATTTACTATCTCTGAAAATAGATCTCGGACTCTTCATATAAATGCTTCAGACAATGAAATTAGAATATACAGACCAAGCAAAAAATCAATCTTCTTTACATGACAAGATGCATTCATTTCACCGTCTGACTTTTCGACACTTGATCCGGGATGACAGACTTCACTATAACCTACAATTGATTATCTATTCATGGAACCTACTTCATCTGATTGTTTGTTCCACGAATAATGAAAATAAAGTGAAGAGTCCGAATGAATATACTTCCTCTTCGTCTGTCAATGGGATCCTATATTTGATGTTTTTTCGACAAGGTCAGACAATTAACAAATGTATTGTATATTAACAATAAAATGCATATACAATGTAGATTTGAAGATCTGAGTTTATCTTAAAACTGTATGTACTTCCAATATAACACAGGTTTTGTCGACGCCGAAAAAGGCGCCCTCCTTTCCAGTGGCGGATCTAGGATTTCAGAAAAGGGGGGGGCCCAAAGTTTCAGCTCGAAGAAAATTGTTCAAAGAAAAACTGACAAGCAAAAAAAAAAAAAAAAAAAAAAAAGGGGTCGAAGACGAAAAAAAAAAAAAAAAAAGACCTACAAAACCTGAAGCTCATGACTGGTGATTTTAATTAATAAGTTGGGGGGGGGGGTCATTCCAACTGCATGTTGCATTTAGAAGATAGAGTTTCTTGATACGTTTACTTGAGTTTATAGGTATACTGGCGAGCGTAGCGAGCCGGAAAATTTTAAGATTTGAAGTTTTCTTTTTTTGTTTTGGTTCAGTCATCCATACATGTATATATACATACATGTATATATATTAGTCTAAATTGGCGAGCGGAGCGAGCCGGGAAATTTTTGGAATAGACGGTTACATTTTGTCATTTTATTTAATTTAATTTTGAATTTTGTATATGTTTATGACATATGGTAACGTTACATTTTGTCATTTTGTTAATTTAATTTTGAATTTTGTATATGTTTATGACATATGAATCCGTTCAAACACGATGACAAAGAAAGTTCAAGACAAAGTGAAGACGAAAAAATAGACAGCTAATGAAAAATTAAGTGTGGCGAGCGAAGCGAGCCGAAAATTTCCCCAAAAGTAAAGAGGTTAAGCATAAAAAGAGTATTCTGAATCAATAACTTTGGGTGAAAAGGGGGGGGGGGGGGGCCCGGGCCCCCTGGGCCCCCCCTCTAAATCCGCCACTGCTTTCTCTCATTGTTTCACCTTAGATGGATATGAATCACTAAGTCCGACGTCCGTCTGTCTTACAGTCACACTTTCTCATCAAATACTAGAAATTACTTTAACTACATTATATTTCTATCAAACGTGCATGGATTGTCAATAATCAGAAGACACCATGAGGGTCAAACACTTGTCTTTAAAATATTTTATTTCGAAGGAAGGGAGTTTCAAAACAATAACATGAAGCCGGTGAGCTATTTCAACGTTTTGAACATATTTAGATTTAAATGTGTTGTAAATGAGTTCAAAAATATTCAGCAATCGAGGTATTCATACATACAGATAGGGTCCCTGTTAAGTGCGAAACGAAACAAAAACGAAACGAAACGAAACAAATCGAAACGAAACGAAACAAATCGAAACGAAACGAAACAGACCAAAACGAAACGAAACCCTCTACAGTGGTGATCGTAGTAGTTTACACACTGTTTTTCGGAAACTTCGGGCACACCTCGGAAACTTCGTTAGGAAAAACTGGTAATTCGGAAACTTCGGGCAAAAATCCGCCCTAAATTTACCGATGTTACCTAAAATTCCTAACTTTCCGAATTTCACCGGAATAACCTAAATAATTGTATTTATCCGAAATCGAAAACGAGGCTGCGTGAATATTAATTATTATTGTTTGTTTCTTTAAGTAAATATATTATTTCGAAATTGTTTTTTATTTGAAGGCATCAAATGTAAAACTGATTCAATTTGATTGTCTAACGAGCATTATTTGCACCATAAAGTGACGATAAAATTCATTTTCGTTTTCTATCATTGCAAACCAAGGATCTGTAATTTTTTACGATAAGACGAGGTTAATTTCCTCAAATATTAGAAAATAAGATATATTCTAGGATAATTAAGGATTCCGACTTCCGTCGGAATCCTTTCTGTTATTGTATTGTCTTTTCTTTATTCTTATTAAGGATTCCGACTTCCGTCGGAATCCTTTCTGTTATTAAGGATTCCGACTATTCCGTCGGAATCCTTTCTGTTATTGTATTGTCTTTTCTTTATTAAGGATTCCGACTATTCCGTCGGAATCCTTTCTGTTATTGTATTGTCTTTTCTTTATTAAGGATTCCGACTTCCGTCGGAATCCTTTCTGTTATTGTATTGTCTTTTCTTTATTCTTATTATTCTTATTATTATTATTATTCTTACCCACAAACCGTTCCGGTCACTTAACAAAAAAGCACAGCATCATATGAAAAAACGGAAAGTACCATGTGAAAGAGCATATGAAGATTTAAATTTAATTTTTTTTTCTTGTCGAAAAGTTCACATATGCCCCTGCTAGAGGTCATCAAAGGTAAAATCTTTAAAACCTTATAACTCCTAAACTAACCGTGCGATTTTAACGAAATTTGTTTTATATTGTTCTTTGGGAAATTTGCAAACTTTTATACGCTTACATGCTCGATAAAATATTTACGGTTTTCGCGCTATTTTGAGTTGAAAATGGAACTTTAAATTGGCACAGTGCCAATTTCTACAGTTTTTGAGATTTTGAGTTGAAACTTGGATGGTAGGTTACTTATAGGTAGTCATTGATGATGACCTAGTTTCAAGGTCAAATTATGATTCTCAAGGTCACAACAAACTTTTGCCTATAGAACAAAGACTATTTGACCTTGACAGTTCAAACTTCACAAATACAATCATTGATCCAAGCCCTTTCACCTTGACCTTGACCCAAGGTCAAATTCTCATTCTCAAGGTCACAACAAAATTTTTTCTATAGAACAAAGACCATTTGACCTTGAGAGTTAAAACTTGACGCAAATATTCCTTGCATCAAGTCCTTTCACCTTGACCTTGACCCAAGGTCATTTGTTCGATTTCAAGGTCACAACAGACTTTTGTTGGTAAAATATTGAGCTTTGAATAGATGAAAAGAAATCTTGATGAGAATAAACTAAAATGCTTATCTTTCATCCATGACCTTGATTCAAGGTCAAATAAACTTTTCAAGGTCATAACAAACATTTACTCTTGTAGGATTGATAGGATTTTGTTCTCAAATATTCATTCTTCACACAAGTAGTACTTCTTATTTGAACTTTACATAGTAAGATAGATAACTCTTTTATTCTTGTTCTCTGTTTCCTTTTTTTATCTTAGTAGCATAACTTGTCTCATCTTTCATGCTGTTGTCATTCTCTATTTATAGAAATTTTCTCATTGCTATTTCATTGTGCAATTCTTTTTGGGATAGTAATTTAAAAGGATTCAAAATGGATAAAATAGATCTAGGAGTTTAAAGCCTTCCTTAACTTGAAAGGTATTTATTATCTTTTTCTTCTTTTTGTCGATAAATAGATAAGAGTCCCAAGTTCAACATAAGCTCTTTTGACTCATTTTCTGAAGTGAATGAGGTACTAAAGCAACTATTCTTTTTTCTTCTTCTTTATTCGGATTTGAACACATCAGTTGCGAGGAAGGTCTAATAAAGGAGGAATCCGTCTGTTGCTTGCAACAGTAGCCATCTAGTTCTTATTATTATTCTTATTATTATTATTATTATTATTATTATTCTTACCCCCAAATCGTTCCAGTCACTGTACAAAAAAGTACCACTTCTTACGATGAAATGAATAGGATCATGTGAAAGAGCATATAAAGATCTTGAGGTAAAAAAATTTTGTCGTCGAAAAGTTCACATATGCCCCCGCTAGAGGTCATCAAAAATTCAAATCTTTAAACTCTTATAACTCCTAAACTAACCGTACGATTTGAACGAAATTTGTTTTAAAATGTTCTTTGGGAAATTTGTAAACTTTTATACGCTTACATGCTCGATAAAATATTTACGGTTTTCGCGCTATTCGGAGTTGAAAATGGAACTTTAAATTGGCACAGTGCCAATTTCTACAGTTTTTGAGATTTTGAGTTGAAACTTGGACACTAGGTTACTTATAGGTAGTCATTTAATGTTGACCTACTCTCAAGGTCAAATTTTCATTCTCAAGGTCACAACAAACTTTTGCCTGTACAAGAAAGACTATTTGACGTTCAGAGTTCAAACTTCATACATAATATCGTTAAACCAAGCTCTTTCACAATGACCTTGACCCAAGGTCAAATTTTGATTCTCAAGGTCACAACAAACTTTTGCCTATAGAACAAAGACTGTTAGACCTGCAGAGTTCAAACTTCATACATAATATCATTAAACCAAGCTCTTTCACCTTGACCTTGACCCAAGGTCAAATTCTGATTCTCAAGGTCACAACAAACTTTTGCCTATAGAACAAAGACTATTAGACATTCAAAGTTGAAACTTCATACCTAATATAATTAAACCAAGCCCTTTCACCTTGACCTTGACCCAAGGTCAAATTTTGATTCTCAAAGTCACAACAAATTTTTGCCTATAGAACAAAGACTATTTGACCTTAAGAGTTTAAACTTCATACAAATAATTGTTTAATCATGCTCTTTCAGTTTGACCTTGACCCAAGGTCAAATTCTCATTCTCAAGGTCACAGCAACTTTTCCCTACAAAACAAAGATTATTTGACCTTCAGACTTCATACTTCATACATATCATACTTTGGCCCAGCTCTTTCACCTTGACCTTGATCCAAGGTCAAATTCTGATTTTCAAGGTCACAACAAACTTTAGTCTATAAAACAAAGATTGTTTGACCTTGACAGTTCAAACTTTACACAAATATTCCTTGCATCAAACTCTTTCCATCATGACCTTGACCCAAGGTCATTTGTTTAATTTCAAGGTCACAACTGTTTTTGGTTGATTAGATATTGAGCTTTGCTCAGATTAAGATCAATCGTGATGAGAATAATCACAATACTTAGCTTTCATCAATGACATTGGTTAAAGGCCAAATAATCATTCTCAAGGTCTTAACACTTATTTACTCTTGTAGAATTTACACTTTTTGTCCTGTACTAGTTATTCTTCACACAAGTAGTCCTTCTTATTTGAACTTAACATAGTATAAGAAAGATAACTCTTTCTTCTTGTTCTCTGTTTCTTTCTTTTTTATCTTAGTAGCATTACATATCTGTACTTTCATGTTGTTGTCATTTTCTATTAATAGAAATTATCTCATTGCAAAATCATTGTGCAATTCTGTTTGAGAAAGTAATTGTAAAGGATTTGATATCCATAGAGCATGGAGTTTAAAGCTTTCGTAAAGATGAAAGGTACTTAATATTTTTTCTTCTATTTTGTTGATAAATAAATAAGAGTCCAAAATTAGACATAAGCTCTTTTGATCCATTTGCTGAAGTGAATAAGGTAATTAAGCACCTTTTCTTTTTTCCATCTTCTTTATTCGGATTTTAACACTTCAGTTCCGAGGAAGGTCTAAGAAAGGAGGAATCCGTCTGTTGCTTGCAACAGTAGCCATCTAGTTATTATTATTATTCTTACCCCCAGATCGTTCCAGTCACTGTACAAAAAAGTACAACTTCTTATGATAAAACGAAAAGTATCATGTGAAAGAGCATATTAAGATCTTGAGGTAAAAAATTTTTGTCGTCGAAAAGTTCACATATGCCCCCGCTAGAGGTCATCAAATGTCAAATCTTTAAACTCTTATAACTCCTAAACTCACCGTGCGATTTGAATGAAATTTGTTTCAAAATGTTCTTTGGAAAATTTGTAAACTTTTATACGCTTACTTGCTCGATAAAATATTTACGGTTTTCGCGCTATTCCGAGTTGAAAATGGTACTTTAAATTGGCACAGTGCCAATTTCTACAGTTTTTGAGATTTTGAGTTGAAACTTTGATACTAAGTTACTTATAGGTAGTCATTTAATGTTGACCTACTTACAAGGTCAAATTTTCATTCTCAAGGTCACAACAAACTTTTGCCTATAGAACAAAGACTATTTGACCTTCAGAGTTCAAACTTCATACATACAATCATTGAGCCAAGCCCTTTCACCTTGACCTTGACCCAAGGTCAAATTTTGATTCTCAAGGTCACAACAAACGTTTGCCTATAGAACAAAGACTATTAGACATTCAAAGTTCAAACTTCATACATAATATCATTAAACCAAGCTCTTTCACCTTGACCTTGACCCAAGGTCAAATTCTGATTCTCAAGGTCACAACAAACTTTTGCCTATAGAACAAAAACTATTTGACCTTAAGAGTTTAAACTTCATACAAATAATTGTTCAGTCATGCTCTTTCACTTTGACCTTGACCCAAGGTCAAATTTTCATTCTCAAGGTCACAGCAACTTTTCCCTACAAAACAAAGACTACTTGACCGTCAGAGTTCATACTTTATGCATATCATGCTTGGGCCCAGCTCTTTCACCTTGACCTTGGCCCAAGGTCAAATTCTCATTCTCAAGGTCACAACAAACTTTTGCCTATAAAACAAAGACTATTTGACATAGAGAGTTCAAACATTACACAAATATTCCTAGCATCAAATTCTTTCTCCATGACCTTGACCCAAGGTCATTTGTTCGATTTCAGGTCACAACAGACTTTGGTTGATAAAATATTGAGCTTTGATCAGATAAAGATGAATCGTGATGAAATTAATCTCCATACTTATCTTTTACCTGTGACCTTGGATCAAGGTCAAATAATCATTTCAAACAAACATTTGCTCTTGTAGAATTCACAGTATTGTCATGCACTACTCATTCTTTATACAAGTAGTCCTTCTTATATGAACTTAACATGGTATAAGAAAGATAACTCTATTACTCTTGTTCTCTGTTTTCTTATACTTTTTCTTAGTGGCATTACTGTCAGTATTTTGATGCTGTTGTCATTTTCTATTTATAGAAATGTTCTCATTGCAAAATCATTGTGCAATTCTGTTTTGAGATAGTAATTTTAAAGGATTTAGATTTGATAGATCATGGAGTATAAGCTTCGTAACATAAAAGGTATTTATTATCTATTTCTTCTATTTTGTTGATAAATGAATAAGAGTCCCAAGTAAGACATAAGCTCTTTGACTCAGTTGTTGAAGTGAATAAGGTACTAAAGCAACTATTAATTTTTCCATCTTTTTTATTCGGATTTTAACAATTCAGTTCCGAGGAAGGTCTAATAAAGGAGGAATCCGTCTGTTGCTTGCAACAATAGCCATCTAGTTAAGGATTCCGATTTCCGTCGGAATCCTTTCTGTTATTGTATTGTCTTTTCTTTATTCTTATTATTAAGGATTCCGACTTCCGTCGGAATCCTTTCTGTTATTGTATTGTCTTTTCTTATTCTTATTATTCTTATTATTATTATTATTCTTACCCACAACCGTTCCGGTCACTTTACAAAAAGTACAGCATCATGTGAAAAAACGGAAAGTACCATGTAAAAGAGCATATTAAGATCTAAATTTAAATTTTTTTTCTTGTCGAAAAGTTCACATATGCCCCTGCTAGAGGTCATCAAAGGTAAAATCTTTAAAACCTTATAACTCCTAAACTTACCGTGCGATTTAACGAAATTTGTTTTATATTGTTCTTTGGGAAATTTGCAAACTTTTATACGCTTACATGCTCGATAAAATATTTACGGTTTTCGCGCTATTTTGAGTTGAAAATGGAACTTTAAATTGGCACAGTGCCAATTTCTACAGTTTTTGAGATTTTGAGTTGATACTTGGATGGTAGGTTACTTATAGGTAGTCATTGATGATGACCTAGTTTCAAGGTCAAATTATGATTCTCAAGGTCACAACAAACTTTTGCCTATAGAACAAAGACTATTTGACCTTGACAGCTCAAACTTCACAAAAACAATCATTGATCCAAGCCCTTTCACCTTGACCTTGACCCAAGGTCAAATTCTCATTCTCAAGGTCACAACAATTTTTCCTATAGAACAAAGACCATTTGACATTGAGAGTTAAAACTTGACGCAAATATTCCTTGCATCAAGTCCTTTCACCTTGACCTTGACCCAAGGTCATTTGTTCGATTTCAAGGTCACAACAGACTTTTGTTGATAAAATATTGAGCTTTGAATAGATAAAAAGAAATCTTGATGAGAATTAACTAAATGCTTATCTTTCATCCATGACCTTGGTTCAAGGTCAAATAAACTTTTTCAAGGTCATAACAAACATTTACTCTTGTAGGATTGATAGGATTTTGTTCTTAAATATTTATTCTTCACAGAAGTAGTACTTCTTATTTGAACTTTACATAGTAAGATAGATAACTCTTTTATTCTTGTTCTCTGTTTCCTTTTTTATTTAGTAGCAT
>VSWD01000341.1:0-13659 GCA_033119305.1 Pinctada imbricata | reverse complement strand
TGTAAAATTGCAAAATATGCTTTGAGATCGCTTTCACGACTGAATTTTGCTGGTTTTTTTTCTAGAGAAATATATACTCACAAATATTATATGCCGTAAACAAGAACTATAAGGACATATTTATCCTTTATGGTGTCTTTATTTCAAAATATAGGGCAAATATGTAAAAATATGATTTTGAGATGTTTCCTGAAGCTCACACAGGCGGTCAAACTTCCACAGAACCAGATATATTTTGTCTTATGTTTCTCTTTTCAACATATGATAATCCTATCAAATTCTCTATTTCAGTTTTTTTTAAAATTGCAATTATAATGCAAAAAATCTTGTTTTTCTATGAAATCATATGGAGAAAACAAGGAAATCTTTGAGATGGTCCCCCCGAAAAACTAAGCGGTGAAATTGATTTATTTTTCTCCAAACTCTTGTAGATAAGTCAATGACATTTTGATATGAATTTAATCAAAATCTCTATTTCTGTTTTAGAGTTATCTTATTGTCCAGGGCCTCGTTAAGAAAGTTTTGTTTGCACGTAGATGAATATTACGCATTTTGCTGTTTGTGCTTTTACCATACATAATCTAGAATTAGTGTCTTGACATGTTTGTCCGGAGAGCTAATGTTGCGGGGTTCTTTTGTACATCGTTATAGAAAAAAGCAGATATGAAGATCGTGTTTCAATTATTTATTGGAAGTCTGTCAATATGGCGTCAGCAATGAGTAGCAATGTAAGATAAACCTTATTCAGGTATTCAATCCCTTATTCATAACTTGTTAACTGCCTGTTACTACAGCCACTGATAATTATCAAGTAGATCAATGCTTATATACATGGTAAATCACGTGATCAAAAAACGACATTTATTAGAACAATGGTAAACAATCATTCGTATTTAGTCCATTCTGACTTGGTCACTTGTCTTTGACGAATCGCGATTCCATTAACTGAGAATGTACGGCGCGCGTATACATAATCCTCAAAGTGTCAATGTCACACTGAATTGCGGTATCACTGCGTAGGACATCTCCTAATCTTCGTAAGCCAGCTTGACCTGCGACATCCTTCCGAGTTGAGCTCTATCCGACCTGTACTTCTTTAGAAACTGATGTAGGCGCCAATGATCTAGCATCGGCCCCTCTAGATGGCGAAATAGAATGCATTAAGGCGATCCGGCTGCGGCACTGACTGGTTTCGGATGATATACAGGCATAGGCGACTGGTAAAATAGTCAGAGTGCCTCTGTGTCCTCTCTCGCTCGCGTGGCTGATATTGCGGAGCATGACGTCGCCCGCAATGCGTCATCATGTCTGCAGCTCTCAGATGTGTAATCGCAACGATCATACTTAATTCTCTTGTCATGCTTCTGACTTATATGGTAAATCACCACCTCGGCAATATGGAATATTTCTATGCAAAGTGGAAATTTATGCATGGCTGCTAGTTTTCTTACTGTAGATTTCGTCCATGCCATCCGTTGTCAAAATTGGATTGAGACTGGTTACAAGATTGAATGTTAAACGTCTTCAAATTCAATCACACCATTTAAGGACAGATAAATTTTCAGCATGCACGTTTCGGGTTTTTAACCCTCGTCAGTGATCCTCAGTCTAAACATTCTAAAGAGGGTGAAAGTTGTTATGTCCAAAAAAATTCGAAAGACCTTGCAGGATGGGCGGGATATGATGCTATGAATTCTATTCTCATGTGTCACGTGATACAATTGAAAGAAGGGAGGAGATCTCCAACAAGACGCCGTTGCAGCACCAAAGAAGGGAGGAGATCTCCAACAAGATCCCGCTGCAGCATCAACAGCAAAACACCAAAACACCCCGATGCAAAAACACAAAAGACGAGTACAGCACGAGACGGAAAAGAGACACACGACATGTAAACATCAAACACAAAAGACTACTCATAAACCGACGAGACCAATGGGCAACCGGTGCCGACTTTGGTCGGCCATTTGTCACGCAAGTAGCAATTGGTGTGGTTATCCTGGATAACGTGCGTACAACCCTCTCACTTCTCCAATTACCCAGAGGTCTCGAAGAACGTACAATTGTGGTGTAAAACAACCTCCTCACTGTAAGATGACATCACACAAAAAAGACCGCGAAACATAGAAGCCCCAGAGACACAGATGAATATGTAAATGGATATAAAAAGATGGCATGCGTAGTACAGTCCGTAGCTCATGTATGTAATCACCCGAGGAGTCTGACTGACATTCAGAGAGGACAGGTGGTCGGGGCCCTGTCTTCTCTAAAGAGGTTTGGACGGGGCCCGTCATGGAGTCCCGTCGTCACAGTCAGTCAGAGTGCAAGTCTCAAGGATGCGCTTGTGCAAGACTGTAGATTGGTCAAATACCAAGTCTAGTGTCCGTCTGGTGACATTAGGATCCTATCCACGGAATAAAAGGCGTTTGATGATTCTGACGCATTTTCGATGGTCATGCTGCCTACCTTTGATCCTTTTTATTTTGTTTATCATATCACCATAAAAGACAGGTTGTGTAATACCCATAGTAATGTACTCTGTTGCATGTATAGATCCGAATTTTAAAAGAAGTTGACTGTAATTTTTGTAAAATTTCCAGAAAGTCTTAACTAGATTATGAAAGCGGAAACCTTGACCTAAAAGTGTTTTGGTAATTTGTAAATTTCTACTGTGAAAATCCAAAATATCAGAACATGCTCTAGCGTACCGGATGAGCTGTGATATGTAAATGCCGTATGAGGTTATCTTGGAACATCACCGTCAAGCCATTGGAAATTTACTATGTTGAATCCAAAATCATCCCTTTTGTCATATACACTTGTATGAATCTTTCCGTTTATAATTTTGATATTTAGGTCCAAAAACAGTGTTTCTGTATATGAAAGGTTTGCCTTGTTAAGTGTTCATTCTTGTGGATAAATTTAATTCTTATATAATTCAAAAGCAGGATTGTCAATGGTTAGAATAACATCCAGAAGTATTATTGAAACATTTCAAATTATCAAATTTTCTTTGCTTATGAAGATTTTGGATAACTTCTTTTTCATAACTGTATAAAAATAAATCTGCAACAAGAGGCGCACAGTTAGTACCCATAGGAATACCTACAACCTGCTTGTATAGATCCTCACCAAATCTAACATAAATATTGTCCAAGAGGAAGGACAAGGCATTACACAGGTCACTACATGTCCATGATTTGTATGATTTGTAGTCTATCGAGGAAAAGAAACCTTTCGATTCAGATGTACAAATGTAAGTTTTTCGCTATCGATCAAAACACCATTTAATGAGATAAGATAATCGATCATTAATTTTGTCATGAGGAAGTGTGGTGTACGTATTAGAGAAGTCGTATGAAGAAATCGTATTGGCTTGGAAATTTCCAGATTTCATTTTGTCAATCACATCCCCTGAATTCTTAATAGACCAAAATAAATTTACATCGTTCCTGTTTAGAACCGTTTCACAATATCTAGTTATGTGTTCTTTAATAGCAGTAAGTGCTGACGTCAGATTGATTTCTAGACAAAATTGTAGTGGATCAGTTACTAGAATTAGCAATAAATCGAAATTTGTAAGGAGACTTGTGCAGTTTTGGTATGCAATATAATGTTGGGAGATCCAATTTAGAAATAGAGATATTGAATGAAGACAGTTCACTGTTATGTTTGCTTAAAATGTTAGATGCACTTTCATTGCTTTTGATATATGTATTAGTAGAAGAAAGTTCCGAAACCAAAGTTGATACGGAGTAACGTTTTCAAATGATAACGGTGTTGTTGGCTGCTTTATCAGCTGGTGCAAAGACATATTTTTCATGTATTTTACTTAGTTTGGATTTGAAATATCTTTCTGATTTGGAACGTGCATTTTGAAAAAGATGAGGGTTTTTATGGAAATTATCAATTCGAATATCCGTTATATCTAAAATGAGGTTTTCCAGTCATTCAGAGCATGCGGTTCGACTCCTTCTGATTTACACCATCTTTTCGTATAATTATCTAAGGCTTCCGTAAGCACCTCACGGCATTTGATCTTGGATGGAATTCTATACTTAGGTCCTTTTTTAAGAAGACCACGGAGCTGTTTGTCTTGGATAATTGGAAAGTCACCTGTAACAACACGGCCAGCTGGATTGTAGAGATATTTAGAAGTCGCACATTCTCAAGAAGCAGGACACGATTCGAGTATGTCAGGATCCGATGTAACTTTATTATAGTTAAAAACAAAGTTTCGAATAGGTTTCTTGTACTTATAACAAATAAGAAGTGGCTCTAAATTTTCATAATATTGAGGAATGGTACTTTGTACGCGATGATCCCGAAAAATATTAGAGATGTTTAGAAGATCAAAACCTTTGTTAATAAACGGGATTTTTATGAATCGACTTTTAGGTGAGGTGTTTGTTACAATAGGATAAAGTTTATACTGTGCGAATGAGACAATGATATTTAGTCTGAATCAGTCAGTGTTTCAAAAGAATGCAACCTCTGCTTCATCCAATATAGATTTCAAGTGCAAAGTCTTCAAATCGTTTCGGCTGTCGGTGTCTTTTTTATTGTGGACGGGTGTTGCATTGGCAATCCATTTCATGACTTCTGCTATTTCAGGGTCGTCTGCCTGTCGTTTCCTTATGTCTTCCTTCGCTTCATATGAATTGATAAATTAATGCAACTTTGTCATCTAGTCTGTTCAGTGATGCTTCATGATTAATACTGGAAAGTGCGTGAGTATTTCTATGTATCTTTCCAGCGCGATGAGGTATCTCAAAGTCGTACACTGATAAGGAGTCTAACTATCGAGCTAACTGTCCTTCGGGTTCTTTGTAATGAGTTAAAGAAGATCCTGACGATAATCTCAACAGCACTCACAATAGAGCACAAAATTAAACATCGACGGACCCCTAGCAAGCCAGAGGTGGGACCAGGTGCCCGGGAGGAGAAAGCATCCCCTGTTGGCTAGCCGCACCCGCCGTCGATATTTATGAAGCATGGAAATGAAAATATTTAAAATTCATGCACTGTCTGACGTTATGTCCATATAGAAAGTGCTATGGCGACAATGTCAGGGAAGTACATTCAAAACACTTACTGTCAAACCCCTCGCGGGGAACTTTTTTACGAGTCATCATCTTACTTTTTTGTAAGTCATTATCCATTTCAAGGCACCGTGATCTGTCCTTAAGACAAAATGTTTACCATATAGATAAGGTCGGTACACTTTAATGAAGTGTACTGCAGCTAACAAATCCTTCCTTGACATGCTGTATCTTTTATCTGACTTTTCCAGTGAGCTGCTGCTATATGATATCACTCTTTATGTACCCTCGCTTACTTGACTCAGAACTGCTCCAACACCTCTGTTGGATGCGTCAGTATCTAGTATAAATGTCTCAAATCAGGCATCACTAAGAAAAGTGCGTTTAAGAGTGCTCTTTAGGGTCTTGAATAGCGTTCTCGCAATCTGTGGTCCAGTTGTACTGCTTGTCCTCAGCGTTAGACAGTGTAAGGGACTTGCACCATGCATCGTAGCAAATCATTTCACATACCGTCTGTAGTACGAGTATAAACCAAGTCTGCAACGTTCATTGGCGTAGACCAATCTTTGATACTCCTGATTTTCTCTGGATCTTTGCAGTAATAACATGTCCAAGGTACGATACTCTTTGCTTAAAGAGACTACACCTTTTGATTCTAAACCTCCATCCTGTGTCAAAAAGTCGTTTTAAGATAACATCCAGTTATTTCCAAATGTTGAAGACGCTATATCAAGCAAATATCTCATCTAAAGCCTGCGCATACTGTCTTAATTAAGCGTTCAAATTTTCCGACGACATTGCACAGTCCAAACGGCATTACATTGAACTCCAACAATCCCCTGTGAGATGTAAACGTAGTTTTTTGCTTATCCTTTTCGGCTACTTCTACAGTACGTCCATCGCTATCTTTGTCACTTTGCCTGATAGGATACGATAGGATACGATCTGATAGAGTCTGATGCGCGATGCACGATGTCTGATGTTTGATGCCTGATGTCTGATGCCCGATGTCTGATGTCTGTTGCACGTTGTCTGATGTCTGATACGATTGAATCCTATCGTATCAGAAATCCTAACAGACATCGTATCAGACAAATTTTATCAGACATCGTATCAGACAAATTTTATCAGGCAAAGCGAATCTTATATATTCTATCGTATCGCGCAAGAATTCAGGATTTTTTTTTTCAATATCTTTACTTTAATTAGTTTTCGAGTAAAATTAATTTACCGATTTTTAAATTAAAAAAGACATACTACAGTTGCGAATTGATAGAAATAATAGCAAAAGCAAAATTAAAAAATATATATGTTAATTGATCGTGGTCGAACGGGAGTTCGATGTGTAGATTTTTAGAGTCGGTGTTAAAAATAAGCTTATTTGAGATATGTGTCAGAGTTAAAAATTTTTGCGATCATGACACTAGTCTAAATATGGATTTGAAAAGACATCGCAAGCTGGATGTCGGTAGAAACCCAAATTGCCAATATCCACACATCATATCAAGCGATGGAAACTATCTTGAACCCCCTAGTGCTTTTATCCTTGGACAAGCATCCTTGATAGTCACGGCGTTTAGCTGACTAAAGTCGATGCAGAATCGCAATGATCCTTCTTACGTGCTTGTACAGTAGGACAAAGTCCAGTTTCAAAGAAAATTTTAATGGAAAACTGACACGCGAAAATAGAATAAATTTATTCAATCGACTTGGTTCCCTGATTAATGACTTTTAATTAGCTTCTTATCATTGAACGACGATCGGCAAATTTGTTCAGAGGTAGAATGAAAATGAAAGACAATGACTCTCTATATCCTCTCTCAATGCATTTTGAGTCTCAAACACAAAATTCAAAGTCCATGCCTATTTTCAGCCTTGAATGTTAAACGTCTTTGAATTCATTAGCATCATTTACAAGCAGATAAATTTACAGCATGGACCAGACTTTTCGGGTATTTAACCCTCATCAGTTATCCTTAATCTAAACAATGAAATATTGCCAAAATATTGTGAAATTATGTACCAAAATATGCCGAAAGACGGAGCAAGATGGCTGGGATATGATGCTACAGGACCCAGGTTTCAGAAATTTGAACAAATTTTGTAAACAGAAATTTTCGAATGCGTTTGAAGTAACGACCAACCGAAATTGATCGAACTTGGAAACATGTGCCCTCGGGGACTCCTGGTCCACCATCAGTGACACTCACCAAGTAGTTCAAATGTTAAACGTCTTCAAATTCATTAGCATCATTTAAAAGCAGATAAATTTACAGCATGGACCAGGCATGCACGTTTTGGATATTTAAACCTCGTCAGTGATCCTTAACCTAAACAATTAAATATTGCCAAAATATTGTGAAATTATGAACCAAATTAGGCCGAAAGACGGAGCAAGATGGCTGGGACATGATGCTACAGGACCCAGGTTTCAGAAATTTGAGCAAATTTTGTAAGCAGAAATTTTCGAATGCGTTTGAAGAAAAATCGAACCGAAATTGATCGAACTTGGCTACTTGTGCCTTCGGGGACTCCAAACCGGTGAGCAACAGCGAGCAAACGAATAATTTTTCAAATACATGTACAGACAGATAAATTCGTAACAATTTAGAATTTCCATAGCAATGACAAATATGGATAATGACCATATCCCTGTTTACTGCACAAAATCGATAACCCAGAAAATCAGAAACCGAAGGCATACAAAATCAGGATAAAACAGGAACCAAAGCAAACAAACAAAAACCTCCACCATATGAAAAGAAGCGAACTACCGATATGAGAGTGAGACTAGGTGCCCAGGAAGAGTAAGCATATCCTGCTTGCATGCAACAATTTCAGAACATTTGAAGAAAAAAATGACCGCAACAGGAGGGAATGTCCTCTTGATTCGCTAGTGATCCATTCAAGTAGAGCAAAAAAGAAAATAATGCAAAGTGAGCATGATAAGCATATTAAAGACGGTGATGGGGCGGCCCATCTGTCCTTCTCTTCTAAATTCGCAAGGAATTCGTTCAAAACTTTGAACTGTAAGACTATAGTGGGGATTCTAGTTAGCAAAACTCGGAATTGAATAGAAGCAATTTTGTTGTCGGGCCAATTTATCAACGTTTTAAGAAAAGGATTAAAATTAAAACGTAATTCAACGTAAAATAAAACTACCTTATAATATTTAAAATATGCAATGTAAATTTTTCGAAACTCTCATCGCGGAGCTAGGTTAGATTCGCCCCTCGTCATTTTACATGCTTATTTGATCTCACGAAGGACTATCAATAATTGGTTTTCAATATGTTGTGGAAGAACATCGAATAGAAGTATTGGATATACGCCGAAAACAATTCATTCTTAAAGATATTGGACAGTTTGAGACCCGCAGGGCCGAAAACTTCCAATATCTTTAGGAATGAATTGTTTGATCACTTTTCAAAGTGGCATGATTTTTGACTTTGTTCTTATTATGTTAAGTGCCTTTATTGTACAACGAAATTTAATCACCCCAGGTTCTAACACTCTCGCTACTAGCAATAGGGAGTCGTTTATAAAAGAAGATAACGGACATGAAATTTTAGTTTAAAAAAAAGGTATGAAGCAGATTCTGAAAACAAGAAGAAATTGGATTGAATTTTTGGAAAAATAATCGAAGAGAATACTTTGCGTGATTACTATTTAGTTGAAGCCTCTTTTGATATATAGAATAAAAAGGCGTGTCTCTAAAATTATCGTTTTCCGGACAAGCACGAAATAATACATTGCCTTTATATACCGAAAAGAACTCAGTGTTCAACTTACTATGTGCAATGTTAAATGAAAAAAACAATTCAGGAAGATATTTTGAAAGAGTCTAGTTAGAAAAACATGACCTAAACCCAGCCGTTGACGCTTATTTGCACCGGGGGGAGGCTTGGGGACTCGGTCAAAATAACCGTCAAAGGCTGGATGTAGGTCAGGTTTTTCGGACTAGAGAAAGCCGAGCAAAAATCTTAATTATAAGTAAAATTAAGAAGGTGCAAAAAAAATTTAAACCGAAATAAAAAGAAAACTGGACTGAACTATAGTGCCTCTTACATTATCATTTCCAACACAACGGCCGATTCTTTAGATATATAAGATTGCACTGGATTTTGTCAACTCCGGAAAAAATATCAAAATCTGGAATAGTCAGTAACACGATATATGGAATTCTTGTCACGTGATTTCTAGATAAGTCTTGTAACGGTTGTCTTGTAGATGTACATGTCAAAGTACATTTAACTATGACTGTCCAATATTAAATCTAGGTTGCGTATATTTTTTCTAATAAATGCGACCTAGATTTGATATTGGGCATTCAAAGGTAAATTTCGGACTGTTCGAACAAAGACATGGCGTCACATCAATGTTTTAAGCCTACTTAATTATGTCCCTCCAAGAAGGAGAGACGTTTTTTTCGCATTCGCGTCCGCCTGTCTGTCTGTCCGTCTGTCACACATCGTGTCAGGGCTACATCTCTTGAACCGTTTGCCCCGATCACTTTGATATTTTATGTTGTTCCTTGTGACCAAAAGGTTTCACATCACCCAAGGTCATGTGACCAAGGTCAAGACTTAGTACATTTTAATAAAAATGTACATAAATTCCTGTCCGGGCTATATCTCTTAAACCGTTTAGGGATGACAAATATGGATAATGACCATATCCCTGTATACAGCACAAAACCGATAACTCGTCGTGGGGATGACTTTCAATTTTAGTATGTTGTTGCTTATGACCCAAATGTTTCACATACCTTGACCAAAGGTCCTGTGACCAAGGTCAAAATAATTAAGTACATTTTAAATGAAATTGTACATATGCTCATGTCCAGGCAATATCTCCTGAACCGTTTACCGGATCATTATCATATTTTAGTATGTTGTTGTTATGACTCAAAAGTTTCACATCAGCTTGGCTAAAGGTCATGTGACTAAGGTCAAGGTCACTAAGTGAATTTTCTAATGAACTTTTAGATACATTATTTTCAGGGCTATATCTCTAGATTTTGAACCGTTTATCGGATCACTTTCATATTTTAGTATGTTGTTGCTTATGACCCGAAGGTTTCACGTCACCTTGCCCAAGGTCATGTGACCGAGGTTAACGTCACTTAGTGCATTTTTTAAAGAAATTATTCATGCTATCCTTAATGGGTTATATCTCTAGAACTAGTTACAGACGACTTTCATACTTTAGTATGTTGTTGCTTATGACCCAAAGGTTTCATATCACATTGACCCAAAGAGTCGTAGTATATATTTAATGAAATAGTACATGCTATCATGTCTAGGCTTTATTTATAGAACGTTTACAGGATCGTTTTCATACATGTATCTTAGTATGATGATGCTGATGATCCTAAGTTTTCACCTCACCTTGATCCAAGGTCATATATATGTAATTGCATTTCTTATTGAAATTGTACATGTTATTATGTCTTTTCTATTTCTCTTGAATCGTATGATGGATCATTTTGATATTTTAGTATGATGTTGTTTATGATTGAGGGTTTCTTGTCACTTTGACCCGAGGTCACGTGCTGTCCAAGGTCAATATGATGAACCGTTTTTACAATTGTTTTTATATTTCAGTATCCTCAGGACTATTAGAATGTTTTTTATCACATTATCCCAAGGTTACATGAAAAAGGTCACACAGGTATATGCTCATAATTTCCAGGCTGTATCTTTTGAATTGTGTATCCAGTCACTTACTCAGTTTGTTGTTGCTCACAATTGATAGGTTTCAGATCACCTATATGGAAGGTCATGTTAACAAGGTCACTCAGTATGAAATTGTATACTAGTATGCTACTCATGTTCAGGCTATACCTCTTAAAAACAATACAATGAATCACTTTCATGTTTTTTTATGATGTTGCCCATGACTCAAAGTTTTCACATTACCTTGGCCCAAGGTCAAAGTAATTTAAAGGGAGGTTGGAGACCTCTAGGTTTTCTTTCTGAAAAACTTTCTTTTCGTTTTTTCTTTGAATTTCAACAAAACATTTTCGTTAAGGTAAATGTCAAAAATATGGAAGAATTATTTACTCGCTCTGCTCGGTGTAATTTCCGGGTCGATACACTTAGATATCAATTAGATTTATTTTCGGCGAAGGGTCTTATGTGGGAGGGTAGGTGGTCCCCCACCCAGGCCTCAGTTGGAGGTTTTTCCCCGGGTACTCCGGTTTCCTCCTGCTCCTTGGACCCCCTCACGCCAACATCTGAGCTAACGTGTGACATTAATATAAGTTGTGTAACTTGTTTGTTAAAACTTTAAATTTTTAATTAGATATATTTTTATCCTCTTTTTTATTGTTTTTATACATTAAGATACATTTCAGTATATCTTTTCATACTTTTAAAAGGTACAAAGCAGTTGTTATCTATGCACCCTATTTTAAAAAAGTAAAGATTTAAATGTCTTTGTATCTACGTTTAAACACACATTGCGGACACAATACGACCCCCTTTCCCCCTCTTTACTGTGTATTATACAAAAAAATGTTATGATAGCTGAGCGATATAAGTCCCCTACCGGTGGAATATATCTATGTCCTGCAACTCTGCCTATGAATTATTCTTCAATTAAAAATGAGTTTAAATTAAACCGTGCAGCTCAGTTCTGAGGTTTTATCTGCTTTAACGATTCGAAAAAGAGGTCAAGCGTGACGAAAGTTGAACTTGCTCTGTAACTATCCAAGACTAAGCTGAGTATCAATTTTACCTGAATATCTCTAATTGTTGCAGAAAAAAGTCCGGAAAATTAAAAAAAAAGCTGAATTTTCCAAGTCATCAAGGGGCATAACTCCTCGAAAAATAAGTCAAATGTGACAAAAGTAAAACTTGCTCTGTAACTATCCAAGACTAAGCTGAGAACAAATTTCACCTGAATATCTCTATTTGTTGTAGAAAAAAGTCCTGAAAACTTACAAATACTGAACTTTCCAAGTCGCCAATGGGCAGAACTCCTTGAAAAATGGGTCAAGCGTGACGAAAGTCGAACTTGCTCTATAACTATTCAAGAACAAGGTGTGTATCAAATTTCACCTGAATATTTCTATTTGTTGCAGAAAAAGGTACGGAAAACTAGCAAAAACTGAACTTTTCCAAGTCATCAAGGGACATAACTCCTCGAAAAATAGGTCAAGTATGACGAAAGTCTACATTGCTCTATAACTATCCAAGACCAACCTGTGTATAAAATTTCATTTGAATGTAAACGTCTTCAAATTGAATAGCATCATTTAAGAACAAATAAATTGGCAACGTGGACCAGACATGCACGTTTCGGGTACTTAACCCTCATCAGTGATCCTAAATCCTAAATCTAAACAATGTAATATGCCAAAAAGTATGAAAGTTACTATGTCGAAAAAGGGTACCGAAAGACGTAGCAGGATTGGTGGGATATGATGCTACAGGACCCACTTTTTAGAAATTTCAAGAAATTTTGATAACAGAAATTTAGATTGCGTTGAAGAAACGATCAACCGAAATTGATCGAACTTGGCTACATGTGCCCTCGGGGACTCCTGGTCCACCAGCAGTGACACTCACCAAGTGGTATAAATGTAAACGTCTTCAAATTGAATAGCATCATTTAGAACAAATAAATTGGCAACGTGGACCAGACATGCACGTTTCGGGTACTTAACCCTCATCAGTGATCCTAAATCCTAAATCTAAACAATGTCATATGCCAAAAAGTATGAAATGTTACTATGTCGAAAAAGGGTACCGAAAGACGTAGCAGGATTGGTGGGATATGATGCTACAGGACCCACTTTTTAGAAATTTCAAGAAATTTGATAACAGAAATTTAGATTGCGTTGAGAAACGATCAACCGAAATTGATCGAACTTGGCTACATGTGCCCTCGGGGACTCCTGGTCCCCAGCAGTGACACTCACCAAGTGGTATAAATGTAAACGTCTTCAAATTGAATAGCATCATTTAAGAACAAATAAATTGGCAACGTGGACCAGACATGCACGTTTCGGGTACTTAACCCTCATCAGTGATCCTAAATCCTAATCTAACAATGTCATATGCCAAAAAGTATGAAAGTTACTATGTCGAAAAGGGTACCCGAAAGACGTAGCAGGATTGGTGGGATATGATGCTACAGGACCCACTTTTTAGAAATTTCAAGAAATTTGATAACAGAATTTAGATTGCGTTGAAGAAACGATCAACCGAAATTGATCGAACTGGCTACATGTGCCCTCGGGGACTCCTGGTCCACCAGCAGTGACACTCACCAAGTGGTATAAATGTAACGTCTTCAAATTGAATAGCATCATTTAAGAACAAATAAATTGGCAACGTGGACCAGACATGCACGTTTCGGGTACTTAACCCTCATACAGTGATCCTAAATCCTAATCTAAACAATGTAATATGCCAAAAAGTATGAAAGTTACTATGTCCAAAAAAGGGTACCGAAAGACGTAGCAGGATTGGTGGGATATGATGCTACAGGACCCACTTTTTAGAAATTTTCAAGAAATTTTGATAACAGAAATTTAGATTGCGTTGAAGAAACGATCAACCGAAATTGATCGAACTTGGCTACATGTGCCCTCGGGGATCCTGGTCCACCA
>VSWD01000339.1:0-12187 GCA_033119305.1 Pinctada imbricata | reverse complement strand
TATACAAGAACCTCGAGTAGCCAGATACCCAGTGGCCGGATTAAGTCGGGGGGGGGGGGGGGGGGGGGGGGGGGCCAGGGGCACGTCCCCCCGGCAGTGCCCAAAGAAGGGGCACTTATGACATGCTTTTGGAAGCATCAAATTAATAGTACTTCTATGAAATTAGTCAGGAAATGCTCGATAAATATAAACACCCCAGAAACCACAGATTTGAATAAATTTTCCAAAATTTTCTCGGGGATAGATAACAAAGTCGGGATTGATGCATTGCTGCCATGTCCATTGTCTAGCTGTACATGGACATACACGTTTCCGAATTTTTCTTCATCTGAGGGATAAATGGAGAGTAATGTTCAGTCCTATGCAAGGCATAAAACGCACTCACATATTTCTTAACCAAATCTTCGATATTACCTTCTATAAATTGGCATTGAAAAAAAATAAGATCGTATTAGAATTGAGGTCGTGATCAATCTTTTTTAAATGAATAAAAATTGTTTTAGCCAGACATGGACTGGCTACCTCCAAGAACTTTGCAAAGAGTCTACAAATGAATGTTTTTCTATTAATCTTTCTATCTTGACGCTGCAGGGAACGGGACACTCGTGATCTCTATGACTTGTTTGTTTTTCTACCTTACAAAAATTAACAAACAAGCGCAGATCTAGAGTGATGGTTAGGGGGTCTGCATGGCCTCGCCTGCAATTTGCAAAAATAGTTTTTACCTCGTTTTTCGAAAAAAATTTCAATATACAAATCATTGTTAAACACTGCAAAAATAGTTTTTACCTCGTTTTTCGAAAAAAAAAAATTGTTGAACACTGACGGAATTCCTTCTAAATTCAGTTAAAATACGCTCCAGATATCACCAAATAGCTTCATTTTTTTCAAAATTTTCTCGGGGGAGGCCCCAATAATTGGGAAGGGGGGGGGGGAAACCACCCACTCCCATGTATACCCCCCCCCCCCCCGTCGGCCTTTCGGACCTCGCAGGTGATTCCCATCAAAAATTGTATGTGCTCCCTCGGCAGTTGGTATTCTGGATCCGCCCCTGTATCCTTTCATCCCCCTTGGATCCGCCCTGACTAAAGTGAATTCCACATCAATTCATATTCCCATTTGGTTCTCCGAATAGCAGGGGAAAATACTTATGATAAGAAGGAGAAGAGGAACGAATTGTTCGATGACAAAGCGAGATAAGAAGAAAAAAAAAAGAAAGAAGAACTTTCGAGCTTTTTAAAACTGGTAGAACTAGGCGATCTGAGATGATATTTACTGACAATCGTATTCGTATTTACTAACTTCTAGTACGATAGCCAAGTAAAAGCTGCGAAACTCAAAATACGAGCAACATTGTTAGCTCCAATTTCCTTGAATCCTTCATAAGATGACATGTGCTGTCAGAAGTGTAGAAAACATGTAGTATTATAGGTTGACATTTGTTCCACTTGTAAATTTAAGGTTTAAGAAATTGTACTTTCATCACATTCGCAAATTATGCAAGAATGAACATGATTAAATCATAAGTTCGTTCTTTTTGAAATACAGAGTTACTTCCCATTTATGCAGGTATCTGACGTAAACGTATTGTGAGTCTTTAAATTCATTTAAAAACGTCAAATTTGTAGCCATGTTTCCCTGAATTTTAAACTTGTTTCCATAGAATATGATGATCGACTCGCAATAACTTGATGTCAGATACCTGCAAAAATGGGAAGTAACTCTATGTTTTGAAAAGACCAAATTTATTTTGCTGTTTATACCCACAGGCACAGAATGATTTCAATAGTGCTCCCATTAAAAGTACTGAAGGTTTACCTACAATGATAAAATTTCTCTTTCCTATTTTACCTGTACTTTTACTTGACATACACATGATGCTTATGTATCTGTTTAAGTTTTATGTTCAGTTTGCATCACTAGTATCTTCTTTAGAGATAAGCTTTAGGCTTAATTTTTTCAACCAGTGGCAGATTAAGTTGGGGAGCTCAGTTGATCCCCCTTTTCACTCAAATACTTTGATTTTGACTCAGAATCCATGCACAATACTGTATTATGTGCTTAAGTGCTTAAACATTGGATTTTTTGTACCTACCTTCAGTCACCAAGTCTTAAACTTTTAATTCACAACACAGATATTTTCAAACTGACAAAGACTGGAGCTTTCTCTCTGAATATTGTTTTAAGGTAACGCTAAACACAAATTTGGACTTCCAGATTTAATCAGATTTTTTCTCTTATTTTTAAGGTACATATACAATGTTATACATCAAATTGATTGTCATGAAAAGCTGCATACAATCATGGTATCAACTTCTCTCCACAGAGTCTTGGCTTGGAGAAATGTCATTTGTTTCACTCCTTCCATTTCACACAGTTCAGCAAGGTTAAGATAACAGCTTTCACCTAAACAATGCAGAATTATTGATGGTTAAAGTTAGGTCTAGTGCAAGCTAGATGTGAGTTTTTCATATATTCAAACAAATTGTTATAATCTGGTCTGAAATTATTGATATAAAAATCTTAAAATGTCGGCCATATTGGGGACTACTTTCATGTTGTAAAAAGTATGGTGTCCTTGCAGTGCCAACAATTTATTTGAATTTATGATCCAACAGTTAAATCGTAGTTACCTGACATTGTACATGTATATTGATAACGAGACTAGCATAAAAGTACACATGTATATACTAAAATGAATAATAATGATATTCAAATAAAAGAGAAGATGAAAGGGGGGGGGGGGGTCCTTAATAAAAAAATCACCAAGTTGAAATGAATCACTAATCCCAACAAATGTTTTATTATGTACTGTATAGAAGGTACTATTTCAAGGAAACTCACTTTATTTAACATTTAATTTTTTTCCAAGCAAATATAAAATGTAATATATGGTGACAATGTGAATTTTCTATTACTGTTTTCAGGAAACATTCATTGTACAAAAAAAAACAATAAAAAAAGATGAGCTTTTTTTATCTATCACATTCCATTTTTTCATTAAAATGCAACCACACTGTACGTATATATATACTCATGATCAAACCCCCCCCCCCAAATAAAAAAACAAAAAACAAAAAAAAAATCACAATTTAGACACAAGCTGTTGATTACTTTGCTTTATACTTACTCATATTCTATTTTTCATCTGGAAATATCTGTAGTAAAGCTGAATGTGCAACCATACTTTGTCACTCGGGAAAATAACTGAAACATTGATGAAATTTGTAAGCAAATGTCAAATTTTAAGAAAAGTTTACATTTCTCCTATCTTTTTGTGACATTTTATTTTAAGCTATATTATATACAAATTGATCTCCTTCCTTTTAGATATATACATGTAACAATTATTAAAATTATTACACAGTAGACTTTATCAACATTTACCTATTTACCTAGTAAAATGCATGAGTCTGAATCTATTTCCATCTAAACTACATACAACATGTACAAACAATATTTTCACTAAAATGCTAGGTTGCTGAAAGATGTTTGTGTATAATATTTAAGAAATAACAACTAGCTAGCCGTGGTCTGTTGTCCAGTAATTCCCCTCGTTGCATGAACCAATCAAATTATCACCTCGCAGCGAGGTTCATGTGACTTAGGGAATTACTGGACAACAAATCACAGCAATTTAGTTGTTAGTTCTATTCTTATATTGTTCTGCACAGGCTCTATAGCACGCGCACGTGCATGGGTGGAGCTTAGCGAACTGGAATTTTGTTGGAGATTTTACATCAGGCGAGTTCTATGATACATAAAGGGAGAAAATCTCAAGTCATGTTAGAATTTTATTTCTATAGCACCACTTCTTTCTGAAGTATAAGGGGAAAAATTTTAAAGTCTTAAACTTCTAATCACTTGTAATGTAATTTATGTGAATAAATCACATACTTAATGTATGTTAGGTATTCGAGAGAAGTCCATTCTACAACCATAGCTGTTCATTCATCCTCAGAAATACACAGGAATTCTGTGCAGGAATCAACTGCAAAGGGAAAAAATATCATAAGTCCCTAATAACAAAAGTATTAAACATATATATGCATTTATATATAAATATGACGATATGTAAGCCCACTGTCGAATTGTTATAAATTCATCATCAATGGGTATTGACCGCTATATATTGAATGTATGAATATTTTTATCTTCATGTATGATTGCCCTAATTCTGCAATTCTGCTTTAAATGACAGCATATTTTAGAATATATAATATTTATTGGGTCCAGACAGGAATTGAAACTAAAATCAAAACAATGTATATATTGTAAGACCATATTATCAGTCTAAAGTCGTGTTAAGAACTTTCTAATACTGCATATTATGTATTAATCAATAAATTGTCTGTAAAATGCTGTTGTAAGGATTTTTTTCTAACATCTAACTTTCACATTTGTTAATTGAATTTTAAAAATTGTTCCAAATGTATTAAAAAGTTGTTGAAAGTCTTAATACAAGATTTCAATTATAATACTGTAAGATACACACCACATCTCCTTGAACCACATAAAGGTATCCATGTCAATCTTAGACTGTATGTAGCAGTAGTAAATTTGAATATTTCCTTTCGATACCAAATATGTTGAAAGGCCTTTTTGGTTCACGATTCTTTCCACTCCACGTAGAACATATTGAATTCCTAAAAAAGAGAAAGCAAATTTGTATTCAAAATGCAATTCAAAATATTTCTTCAAACAGATTTATTCAATTTGGTTTTCATCATAAAAATTTTGAGACATTTTCATATTTTCGGCATTATGATGTATGCAAAAAAATATACAAACTATGAAGTGATGTCATATTCAATGAATTTGATGGCAATCATACCCAGTTACATCATATAATTAAAAAAAATCTGGTGTAGCCAAATGCCCGGAGCTACTGAAAATTTAGCAACGCAAATATCTGTCTTTAGGCTAGTGGTATAAAAGTAATATATTGGAGTCAATGAAATATATGGTGTGTCAAAATTTTATGCACAATTAAAGTTTTTTTTTGTACTTTACTGTAAAAAGGCAGCAAGTGTGAACAGAAGTATTTGATGAATTGTTTCTGGTAGTTGAATTCATATGGTATACTGTATAGAGGTGTAACAATTCCTCAAAGATTCCATACTGTTTGATAATTTTGCTCGATTCCAAGGTTCATACGGAAATTCTATACCAAAATTCCATTAACTTTTTCATGACTCAAAACGCATTTTCAATGACTTTGTAGACAGACAAGCGGCTAATTCATTAATTGCTATGACCATTAATTATATGAAAAAAATTTAACTAAACAATTTAATCTAGTCATCTTCAGAAATCATGCATTTTGTGGCATGACCGGGTGGAACTTCTTGAATCAAGCGACTGAGACAGGTAGACAAAAATTTTAGGGTAGGGCTGTCACGATACGCTAAGTTCACGATATGATATGTATCACGATATTTACTCACGATACTATTCATATCACGATACAACATTTTTAATGTAGATATGGAGGCATTTCTGTAATTCGTCAGATATTTTATTAAAACAACAAATTAAGATCATTCATAACTTGAACGATTTGAGAATAAATTGTATTGACTAGAAACAAAGTACAAAACTCAGAAGTTATCTGTTGAATTTTTAAAGATAAAACTAAATGCCGAAAACGAACCGCAAGTCAACGATACAGCCTCTTCTTGTATTGTGTATCGAACCGTCATCAAGAACAGCAGTGAATCGAGAACCGGGCGGTGAATCGAGAACCGCGATGAATCAAGAACCGCAGTTAAATCAAGAACCGCAGTGAATTGTGACAGCCCTACATTAGGGTAGATCTATTATAGTAATTAAGTTAATACTTAATATCTGTAATTTTGAACGGCTTATTTTTAAAATCTTTTCATCATGTTGATAACCAGGTGAAAATAAACTCCACCTGGTCAGGTCACTTTGCTACGATAATAAAATAATCATACAAGAAATTTGAAGGGATATTCAAACATCGTCTGGCTGACAAGAAACCAATGATAGTGAAATCAAAGAACTAATGCTAAATTCATGATACATATAAATGAAACTTTTGTTGAGGAAAAGAGCAAAGACATCGAAATCAAAATGAAGGGATATTCAAACATCGTCTGGCTGACAAGAAACCAATGATAGTGAAATCAAAGAACTAATGCTAAATTCATGATACATATAAATGAAACTTTTGTTGAGGAAAAGAGCAAAGACATCAAAATCAAAATGATCATATGTCAAGCAAAATTAGATACAAACTTAAGCATTTATATGAATTTGCATTCCTAAAATGGGTTACCTCATGAGGAGTAATCTTTGTAATTTTGAGTAATACATAGATTTTGTTATGCTTAACGTATGAAGAAATATAGATTTTCCCTGCTTCAACATTGTAGCAAATCTTTATAAATCACATGCTTGCCTATGTCATTGGTATAGAATAGATTCATTCAAACGCTGAAGTGACAAAGAATTAACATTCACATGTCTATTCGCTTGCTGACAAATTTGCAAAAAGTCATTTCGCATGATAATTCATTTAAGACATAAAATTTAGCAGCAAAAGAGTAGAATGTAATTTTACGTAAATTGCAAAATAATTCAGTGATGCTGAAAAGTACCAGTCTGAAGGATTTCACCGGCAAAATTACATTCAGACTGGCAAAAAGTTTAAAGTTTTGCTACACAATACACATGTACTTTGTTCGGACTGGCATAATTTTCAAAATGACTTAAAAGTTTTCAACATCTCTGAAAACTACACCAAAAATGCAAAGGAAAACAGGTCTCGACTTAATATAGCTTCAAGTTTTTGCCTGTCACACACAATATTTCTTATCAGTAGATTGTGTGTGCAACTGTTAATACATGTATAACTATAATTATTATGAAATATTGTGAATGGGCCATTTTCCATTATTTTTTTACCATTTTAATGGGCCATTTCTTAATATAAGAAAGATGGGACTATCATACATGTAGTCTATGCGCAAGGTCTCTGTCCTTCCCAATCACTGTTGAGATCACAATCGGCTTGCATTTAAGCGATAAATCGTATATTGGCAGAAATTGAAGCCTTCACACAAACATGAACTATACCATATTACCAATAAGAAATAACATGTAAGATACTGGCGAAATATTGAAACCATTTGTAAGTAGGCATTGTAGGGAATTGCAGGTAAAGAAGGTAATGGTACGAATTGACATACTGCTGTTCACACTTGCTGTCTTTTAACAGTTATACAATTATTAAGCAGAAAACAATTGTTTTCTATGTGAAAGAGTATACCAAAGATCCAAGAGCAAATGTGAGTACTGTTCAGGTACAAAATATCTGAGTATGAGGTATCAATGTTGTTGTAAACACTATTTACATCTAAAACACCATACAAATGCGTGAATGACCATTTTTGGCTTCCATACAACACTTTGACAAAAACTTGACAGAAATGTCAATTATTTCAAAATAATTGTTGTTGCATCTTATGTCAATTGCAAATATTGGATATACTTCGGTATATTTTTGTATTAATATTTAAAAAAAAAAGAAATTTCTGTCGATGTTTTCACCATGTGACGTCATAACTTTTAGGCCAAATTGATCGACTGAATTTAACTTTTAGAAGGGCAAAATCTTGTCCGATCTCTTTCAGACGTGCGTCAATAAATTCTTATAGCCACCAATTATTGTTTACAGTACCTGTCTTACGTCTGAACAAAGTAGATTTTCTCTCGATTGTTTATTTTCTCTTTCGTGCCAACTGCAGACCTTCGAACGCAAAGAGGGGAAATACTTCCAACGAAAAGTAGTTCGATATAATGACGACAAACCTTTATATATAATCTCTCCTATGTGCTTTTGTAGAATAGATATAGTAATTTATACTATGTCTATGAAAGTAAGAGACTGTTTTACAACATTCATATAAGTTTCTCAAACGTAAAAATTCGCGCAGGAATTTGACGTACTTTCATTTTGATCGAAGAGGGAAGACCGAAATTATACAGTTGAAATAGTAAATTAATATGGCTAGAAATAAACAGGTACCACGTGTTTTAAAAAATATATGGGTCTCTTACTTGAATACTTTCAGAAATATGGGCTGTCACCCATTAGATCATGCATTAAATTGAGATGAAATTGGCTACTCACCAAATCAAATATGGCGACCTCCATCTCGACAAATTGACATACAAACGGCCTCCATTCAGAACTGTACAAAAGTGGCGCGCAATTTCAAATCCCGCATGCACTAGTATCAAAACATATTTTTCTGTTGCCAAAGTTTCAATTTTTATTTTTCAAGTGTATTACAGCTGAACTGTTTGAAAAATTGGGTAGGAAAACAATAATTTTCATAAATTATATGGAGTATTGGTTAAAACATGGGCTGGTCACAGAGAGGCCATTACTGTAAATGTATAGTGTGTACTTATATGTAGTTACATGCAAAGTTTGAAAGTAATAGGCACAGAGAGAAAAAAGATATACACAATTTTATTACTTGAGCTGCCAGGCGTCCATTTTGACTTTAGCGTTACCTTAAAGAATTCCATCACAATCTTTATGACGGAATCAGCCCTTTATAAGTTATTAGTCATACTTCTTGGATTTATAGGGTACATTTTTGGCAAATAATTTTTATTTCACAGAATCGTTGATTTCAAACAACATCATATGAATTGTACTTGTGAAATTGCCATAATTTTCCTCCATTTTCGCGAAAGCGCGGGGACATTAAAACCGGTTCGTCCATCCGTCTGTCCGTCAGTCACAAAAAACTTTAACCTTGTGCATAACTGAATGGAAAGTGATAGGGCTTTGATATTTCACATGTGTATTCCTTGTGACAAGACCTTTTCAGGGATACCAAATTTTTTGACCTTGTGACCTTGACCTTGGACTTTGACCTACTTATTAAAAACTTTAACCTTGACCATAACTTTTGAATAGAAAGTGATAGGGCTTTTATATTTCACATGTGTATTCCTTGTGACAAGACCTTTTCAGGGATACCAAATTTTTTGACCTTGTGACCTTGACCTTGGACTTTGACCTACTTATTAAAAACTTTAACCTTGACCATAACTTTTGAATGGAAAGTGATATGGCTTTGATATTTCACATGTGTATTCCTTGTGACAAGACCTTTCCATGGATACCAAAATTTTTGACCTTGTGACCTTGACCTTTGAGTTTGACCTACTTTTCAAAAAACTGAAACCTTGTACATAACTTTTTAATGGAAAATGACAGGGCTTTGATATTTCACATGTGTATTCCTTGTGGAAAGATCTTTCCATGGATACCAAAATATTTGACCTGATGACTTTGACCTTTGAGTTTGACTTTTTTTTCAAAAACTTTAACCTTGACCATAACTTTTGAACGGAAAGTGATCGGGCTTTCACATTTCAAATGTGTATTCCTTGTGACAAGACCTTTCTGTTGGTAACAACATTCTGACCTTGTGACCTCGTCCTTGGAGGTTGACCCACATTTAAAAACTTCAACCTCGACCAGAAGTTTTGGATGGTAATTTGAATGATAGGACTTTAATATTTCAAATGTGCATACCTTTTCTTAAGCCCTGTCCCTTGGTAACAAAACAAAAGTTTGGACCTTATGTCCTTTTCTTGAAGTTTAATCTTTCATATTTAGAATGTTGATGATATATGAGATATATTATTAAAACTTAAGACTGGGCGATGTCTGTAAGCATTTCTTTAAAGACAAACACCCAAAAGCGGGGGACCACAATTCCTTGAATTTGATTTTTTTGTCTTACTTTTAGTTAGTAAGTGAACATATCAATCAGATACTAGGAAAATTTCATATTACCAATACTATAGTAATGATCCCTTGTACCCAACATTATTCAAGGATTTTAGAATCTTAATATACAATGTGTGAAATTGCTTCAATACACGAACTAAGGGCTTAAACAATGTTTGTATAACTTGTGCCCAATTCCCATTTCATGTTTATGGAAATAAAATATGTTTAAACTAAAAACTAAAACACGAACTACTTTTTTATAAGCCTGTCATTTGGCAAGAAGTATTATGGAATGGCAAAGTCCGTCTGTCTGTCTGTCTGTCTGTCTGTCTGTCCGTCCACCTATGGAACGCAATAACCTAAATATGCGTCGACGGATTTTATGATATTTGTACATTATGATCAGACTGGAGAGGCAGCCGCCTTTCAATTGTCAGATTCATCTGATTTGTTTTTACGGAGTTACGGGACTTATATTTTTTTCAATACAGTGAAAATATTCTGAAATAGTTAAAAATTATCTAAAAATCTATTTTTTGGGTGAAATTTTTTTAAAATTTGTATTAATCAAGAAGAAAGGATGTTCTTTTATATATGTTACGGGGCTTTTTTGTCCCTTACTGGCAACGCCGAAGGGGACTCTTAATTAGTTTCCTCTCGGTCTGTATGTCTGTCCGTCCGATTGTCCGATGATCAGTTTTCCAGACTTTTTTCTGCAACGGATGGAGATATTCAGATGAAATTTGACACAGCTTGGTCTTGGATAGTTACAGAGCAAGTTTGACTTTCGTCACGCTTGACCTAATTTTTGAGGAGTTATGCCCCTTGATGACTTGGAAAAATTCAGTCTTTGTCAGTTTTCTTGACTTTTTCCTGCAACAAATAGAGATATTCAGGTAAAATTTGATACTCGGCTTAGTCTTGGATAGTTACAGAGCAACATCGACTTTTGTCACGCTTGCCCTATTTTCCGAGGAGTTATGCCCCTTGATGACTTGTACAATGCAGTTTTTGTCAGTTTTCCAGACTTTTTTCTGCAACAAATAGGTATTCAGGTAAAATTTGTACTCGGCTTAGTCTTGGATAGTTACAGAGCAAGTTCGATTTTTGTCACGCTTGACCTATTCTTCGAATCTATAAAGCAGATAAAACCTCAGAACTGAGCTGCCCAGACAGTAAGTTTAATTAAAACTCATGTTTAATTGAAGATAAATTCATAGGCAGAGTTGCAGGACATAAATATATGCCGCCAGCAGGGGACTTGTATCGCTCAGCGATCATAACATTTTTCATAAATATATTAAGAATAAAGAAGTGCTTTGTAGATTTGAAAAAAATCCTGCAGGAAATTTTTAGAAATACAATTTCCTGCAGGATTTTTATCAGAACATAAAAAATCCTGCAGGAATTTTTAATATACAGAAAATTCCTGCGGGAAAAAAAAATCCTGCAGGAATTTCTTAAGAACAAAATTTTTCCCGCAGGATTTTTAGTTTTCCCGCAGGAACACCATTTTCAAGATTTTTTAAAGAAAAAATCCTGCGGGAAAATTTTTCTCCCGCAGGAATTTCTTGAAAAAAATTCAAGAAAATATTCCTGCGGGATTTTTTTTCTCCCGCAGGAAAAAAAAATTCCTACAGGAATTCATCAATTTCCCGCAGGATTTTGATAATTCCCGCAGGATTTTGATAATTCCCGCAGGATTTTTTAATTTCCCGCAGGATTTTTTTGTAATTAAGGTAAATATCTCAGGTACCAGGTGCGCTACAGGTAAATGAGATGTGGATTCCGACTAACTCAGGTATCCTCTACGCGATGACACTATTGGTTTTGCTGTACGTCCAGCCCCGGGCGGGCGCAAAAATGAACTAGCGCGCAAGTTCATAATTATTTTGCCCACTGTTACTTGACCTAGATTTTCATTTGATGTGTCTGTATACAAAATTTCATTTCAATATGTAACTCCACTCAAGAGATATTGAACAGAAACCCTAAAATTTTGGTATTTTTCGAAGTGCAAGGGGCATAACTCTGTCAAAATTTTTTTCGATCGGACCTTAAAACGAACTTGACCTGGATTTTCATTTGATGTGTTTTTATACAAAATTTCATTTCAATATGTAACTCCATTCTAGAGATACTTAGTAGTGAACGGTAACCCTGAAATTTTGGTATTTTTCAAAATGCAAGGGGCATAACTCTGTCAAAATTTTTTTGATCGGACCCAAATATAAACTTGACCTAGATTTTTGTTTGATGTATCTGTATACAAAATTTCATTTCAATATGTGAATCCATTCCAGAGATACTGAACGGAAACTGATGTCGCGGACCGACCGACAGACAGACCGACCGACCGACAGCGGCAAACCTATATGTCCCCTCTTCTTCGAAGGGGGGCAT
>VSWD01000335.1:0-14207 GCA_033119305.1 Pinctada imbricata | reverse complement strand
GTTAAGGAGATCTTAATACGATCAATCGATGTCCTTATCAATCTCGATTTTAAAAGTCTGCCCATTAACACTAGATTTAATTGTGGAATTGCAATTGATGAACGGACACATATCGCATCTTTTTCCATTTCACCTGCAAATGGTTGAGAACCCTTTATGTTTGTTGTTAAATGTAGAGTCTGCAGTTGGGAAAGTGGGTGCAATACATCTACGGGGTCTTAATTTAAGAGGTGATAGAAGTACCTTTTGTGAGAAGAAAAGTTTCTTACTTTTAAATGTTGATGATGGGAAAGTGACTGTAGTAATAGAGGATAATCTCAAAGGAGTTCATTTGATACGAGGCGACCTTAAAAATGCCATGATGAAATGATCGATGAAAGGTGAATTATGATCCTGCATAGAAGACACTACAACTTAGTCAAGTTAGATAACGTAATGGAATTAAAACACTTCAAACATCGGGTCGTGGAGAATTGTATTACCAATTCCACGCTGCAACACGAAATAAGTGTAGATATAAAACAAAGGAGGGGATCTCCAAGAACACAATGTTGCAGCACCCACAGGAAAACCCATTACACCCATTGCAAAAACACAAAGCAGACAAGCACAGAAATAGACGCAAAAGGGACAAGGAATGTCAACACACAACACAGAAGCATCAAACACAATGGACTACACATAAACCAACGAGACCAATTGGCAACCGTTGCCGACTTAGGACGGCCATCTGGAACGGAAATAGCAGAAGGTGTGGTTATCCTGGATTACGTGCGCACAACCCACCAACTTTTCCGATTTCCCAGAGGTCTCGAAGAACGTACAATTGTGGCGTAAACAACCTCCTCACTGTCAGATGACCGCACACAAACAAGACCGCAAAACGCAGGGGCCCAAGCAACATACATGAATATAAAATGGATATAAAAGGAGGGCGTACGTAATACAATCCGTGCTCTGCCGTCGCGAGCTTTAAATGTTATCACCCGAGGAGTCCGACTGACATTCAGAGAGGACAGTTGGTCGGGGCCCTGTCTTATCTAAAGAGGTTTGGACAGGACCCGTCATGGAGTCCCGTCGTCACAGTAGAGAACGTAATGGAATTAACACACTTCAAACAACGGGTCGCGGGGAATTGAATTTACCAACTCCACACTGCAACACGAAATTAATGTAGATATAAAACAAAGTAGGGGACAGAGAACTAATATAAATCTCCACATAGTTTTTGTAGAATAGATATTTATAGTAAGTGGTGCTGTAGAAATCAATTTGTTCGGCGCCGCACACATGTTTAAAAGTGCTTTAATTTAACTCTCTCCTGGTTATTCTGAAATTGTGTATTAGTTTCAAAATATATAAACATAAAGAATGTTAAAGGCGATTGTTGTATTATTTTTGTGTTTGCTGCGTTCCTATTTTGTTATGGTAGATTCCACTCGGAATTATCATGTTTGGCAGGCTTGAGGATCAATGGAAGGACAAATATGGATAATGACCATTTCCTAATACACAGTACAAAATCGATAATTCAGAAAATCATTAACCGAAGACATACAAAATCAGCATCTCCTGCTGACTTTTCCTGAATTGCATTTATTAATTATAGTATACGTCTATTTCTTTATCAAATTATAAAGGGTAGTGCTTCTTACTATTATTTCTTGTCATTTGCCAATGAGTGAAACTGTTGGCAACACCAAGGCAAAAATTGGGATGAGCTTCCTTTTTTGTCCTTCCTACTTGAATACTATGCTTACATTAGATATTTTAAAAATAACATCGACATAGTAAAGGAGCTGTAATGATAAGGGCTTGAATTAGCCCTGAAATCATTTGCTTATTTCTCGTGCGCTTTCCTTCCTTTGAAGGAAAAGGTTGTTCAGAAGAGAAATATTATATATTAGAAGATTTCTTATAAGTATTTCATTTAAAAAAGAATGATGTCAGATTTGATAATTACTGCTTGAATAGGTAGGGGGTAACAATGTCTGAAAACGTCAAATAGCGAACGAAAATATACAAAACATGCACTTTTTTTACATAGATTTTAAGTGTTTATGTTTTAATTCCCTCTTGTTTCAAACATGAAAAAAAAATAATAACTTCGAAACCAGTATGTCAATGTAACGGTAAAGTACGCAATCCGGAGACTGAAAACCGTTATATTTTGTGAAAAAAAAATGCCGCGTTGTAAGCTTTCAGGCGCGAAATACACACTGTGTAGAAATAGACATCTTTATATCGTTTATTTCATTCGTGTCTGTTGTATATTTCATCGGAGTCCAATCAGAATAGATTGTTCCATTGTATAACATGAAGAAATGGGCAATTTTCATCTATCTAACCGCTTTTAAGTCACATTCTTAGAATATAGCCAATCCCCCCTTTTTTCGTTTTTCGTCTGTGGGACATTGTTCCACCCGAGTTACAGAACCCCACTTGCTTAGAAAATTTGTGTTAATAATATACACCTTTGGTAAAAGTGGCATATTGTAACTCGGATGGAGCAATGTTGTAGAAAACTTTTCCGTTTTCCATTGATTTCTATAGAAAATACGCACATTTTAACCCAAATATCGGTATTGCTATTGATAATTTATTCAAACAGACATTAGATTCAGCTATGCATTAAGTTAGTTGATACTTCTATTGGAAAAATTCTTCAAATTTCTCATTTTGAAATTTTCACTTTTCAGGGCAGATTTTACGTCTTATCGTGACAACTTGACGGAGATGTTCTTAGATTACCATCATGCGGTATTCACATTTCACAGCTCAGCCGGTACGCTAGAGCTTGTACTAATGTTTTGGATTTTCATAGAAGAAAGTTTACAAATAACAAAGAAACTTTTAGGTCAAGGTGTTCGCTTTTACAAACTAGTTAAGACTTCCTGGAAATTATACAAAAATATTGTTAGCTTCTTTAAAAATTCGGACCCATACAAGGAACAGAGTATATTACAATGGGTATTTCACAACCTGCCTTTTATTGATATATAATAAGAATAAAAAGAATCAAATGTAGGCAAAATTACCATTGGAATTGTGTAAGAATCATTAAACGCTTTTTTTATGCCATGGACATGATCCTGTTGTCACCAGACGGATTGCCTTGGTACCTGACCAATCTACAGCCTTGTACCAGCGCATTCTTAAGAATTACACTCTGTCTGTGACGACAGGACTCCATGTCGGGCCTTGTCCATACCTCTTTAGAGAAGACAGGGTCCCGACCACCTGTCCTCACTGAATGCCGATCGGAGTCCTCGGTTGATACTATGCATAAGCTCGCTACAGCCGTCAGAGCACGAGTTGTATTTCGTAGGTCCTCTTTTTTATATCCATTTACATATCCTCTATTTTGCTCGAGTCCTTGCGTTATGCTGCCTGTATGGTCATCTTGCAGTGAAGAGATTAATTTACACCACCACAACTGTGTGTCTTCGAGACCTCAAGGTAGTCGGAAAGTGGGAGGGTTGTGCGCAAGTAAACCGGATAATTACACCATCTGCTACTGGCGATGCAGATTGCCGTCTTGAGTCGGCACCGATTGCCCATTGGTCTCGTTGGTTTATGTGTAGGTTTTTGTGTTTGATGTTTCTATGATGTGATTTACTGTTCCTTGTCCTTTCTGTGTCTCTTCTCCGTGTTATTGCACACAGTAGGTTAGCTTAGGTTTGAGAAAGTTCTGTTTTTTTTTCCAAACTTCGTAAGACCTTCGATTGTGGTTTTTGGAATTTGGTTTGGACTTTTGTGATTGACTTTCATTCACTGATTTTACATCCCCAACCTTAAAGTTACTAATATTAAAGTGTTCAATTTATCTTAGAATAGTTTAAAAATGAAGTGTCTAACAGAGAGCACCTTTCTGGACATAATGTTTTAAATGCAGTGTACAAGACAGGCACTCGGGTAATGGATCCTCAAAATCGGCAAAAATAAGACAAAAAGTATTTTATTCAAAATGTGGCCAAAGCAATTGGATGTTTAACTAAACGGTAATCCTTCTATATTGAAAATTAAGAATGAAGTTTTACTGTGACATATTTTAATAGACAGATTTGTTGTCAAAAATAACTTGGAACTTTTTTTTCTTGCTACACACAGAAGAAGTTTGAATAATAAACGCAACATGAATCTTTCAAAAATGGAAGTTTACATTCTGTATTCTATTTAAGTAAAAATACCGATATGAAAAATCGAGAATGCAAGGAAACATGAGTCCATAAAAACGTTCATCTGAACACAAATATCGAAATACGTTGGTCTCTCTCATTTCTGTATTTTCAGGTATGTACATGTATAATTGTTCCTATTTCGATCACGTCCATTTATCTTCGCAACAGCTAATGAATTTATCATTCGTTATAAATTATCCACGCTTCCTCAGAAGCAAGGTTTACCATATGTTCCAAAGTGTACGAGCAAGCAAAATAAGTTGTCGTGCTTGCTATGAGAGTTCCAAGGATAGGAAGATTTATAACTCTGTCCAATAATTTACTCATGCGTTTTGATACGAATTTCAAACAACAAGGAACTATAAAACGAATGTTAGCAACAAATGTTAACTTGAAACTTTGAAATGTCATCTCTTTTAGTCCACTTTCAATGATGAACATCCAACGCTCTTCGAAGGAAAAGATTTCAAGAAAGCTACTTAAGTAGTTGTTCAAAAGAATCGCATAAAGTACAATGTGCAGCACACGTACAGGCAGTATCACAACAAACGCCGCAATCAAAGATACCTTCCACGCATTAACAAGGTAATCATGCTTGCGATGGTCTAAAAGAGCCTTGGATACTCCACATTTAGGTAACAAAAACTGATCGACTTCAATCTGGCTAAAAATCGGATTATCAAACATGAATTTCATTATCAAGCAATGATCTCCTACTTTATCGTACCTATTTGTTATCGCAAATATAGGGATATCATCTGACATACCATACCTTCTCAATATTATCCTTGCATCACGTTTTATTTTGTCAAGATTTTCATACACTTCGATTTCATGGTCAGTATGCAGGAGTTCATCTATCTTTGTACGCACAAATGCTATTTTCTTGTTCATTTGTATAAGACTTTTAGCTAAATCAAGTTCTGTCATATGAATGGATGTTGCGTAAAAAATTAGTATCGCATCAAAAGAGCTACAATTCCATTCGTCCAGCAAACGACTTGTAGGTTGGAAATCGGGTGTTCCGATGCCTGGAGTATCCCATAGATAAACATTCACGTGCCGTCTTTCTGTGTACAAGAAAAACATCTCTGGTCGGATGGTTGTACCTCCAATGCCTACTCTGGCATACCCTGCGTCCCCTCTTTTCTTACCACGAACAGTGTTTATAAATGTTGATTTTCCAACAGCAGCTTTGCCCATAATTGCAATATCATAACGAAAGGGGAAATTATTTTCAACTGTTGCAGTTACTGTTACAAGGAATGCAAGCAAGAGTCCATGAAATGTGTTCCTAGAAAAAAGAATTATAAAGATAAAAATGTAATGATCGCTGTGCGATATAAGTCCCCTACCGGTAGCATAAATCTATGTCCTGCATCTCTGTTCATCAGTTCATTATCTTCAACAACGGCCGAGAAAAATCTGGGAAGCTGAATTCACGAAATTTGCTAAGTCCAAGGACCATAACTCTTGTGAAAATATGTCAATCTAAATTAAACTCGAACTTGATCTGCATCACACTATAATGTATTCACATAAAAATCACCATTATCTGCAATTATAGGCATGAAAAAGTCCGAAAACTGAAATTTTCATAAAATTTGCTAAGTCCAAGGGCCATAACTCTTGTAAAAATAGGTCAATGCAAACCAAACTCAAACTTGATCTGTATCACACTGAGATGTATTCATATACCAAAAATCAGTGCATTATTTGCAATAGAACCGAGAAAAGTCCGCAAAACTGAAATTTTCATAGAATTTGCTAAGTCCAAGGGCAATCATGACTCTTGTAAAAATAGGTCAATCTAAAGCAAACTCAGACTTGATCTGTATCACATTGAGATATATCTACATACCAAAAATGAGTTCAATATATGCAACAACAGGGAAAAAAAATCCGGAAAACTGAAATTGTCATAAAATTTGCCAAGTCCAAGGGACATAACTCTTGTAAAAATAGGTCAATCAAAAGCAAACTCAAACTTGATCTGTATCACATTGAGATATATCCACATACCAAAATGAGTTCAATATATGCAACAACAGCGAGAAAAGTCCGAAAAACTGAAAATGGGACAGACAGACAGTCCGAGAGGAAACTAAGAGTCCCCTTCGGCGTTGCCGGTAGGGGACTAATTAGAAAAGCTTGTAATGAAAATTTAAGAATTTTTTCATTATTATTATTTTCTTCCTTCGAAATCTATGGTAAAGAAGAGCGCCATGAATGAAAAATTTTAGACTTTGTTTCTTCTTTCCTCTGAAAAATATAGTATAGCCAATTAGTAATCTACCTTTAGGATCAAATATACTCTATCAGCCCTTAAAAGAATGTTTTGTTCAGTGACATTCATTATTCAATCAAAAAGAGCTCAATTCTTTTTTGATCATAAAATATCCATTAAGCTAAAATAATGAAATAAAAGTTCCGCACGTAAAACAAATATTTTCAAAATTAACCATGGCCTTACTAATGAAATCGATAATGTAAGGTTGTCTTTGATTTATTCATGATACCCTTTATGTAGACTTCACACTGTCCCGATTATAATATCCGATGGACACACGGATATGAAATTTTCAACTTCGTGCGAAGTTACTCCCGAATACGGTTAAGATCCGCTCAGCAACCGATGTTTTTACGATGCTAAAATATGATTACACGATGCTAAAAGATGACCACACGATTGTATCCGAACAGCTCCCGATGACAACACGACGGAACAAATTTTATCTTATCTGAAGGTCAAACGAAGGCTTACGATGTATCTAGGCTATTAGATTGTTTCACGACGTCGTATCGAGAATGCGATGCATCAGATTATAACCAGGAATGCTGTTTAAAAATTCTTGTTTAATCAGTAGCACAGCATCAATGGTTTCCTCCTCCGCCTTTTATTATTTCTGTCTCAGAAAAATACAAAAAAATACCCAAAAGTTAGCAACTCAAATATATGTTATCGAATATCTGAATCGCACTGTCTATGTAGCATGGTTAGCCAAGATATATGAATGTTGATTCTTATCATGCTCGGCCATCTTTGAAAGTTTGATTTTACAAGGCATATCATTACAGTTCATTATGTGAAAGTGTGACTACCAGACGGACAAATAGACAATGGGTTCAGATATCAGTGACCTTTGCGTAGCAGTTGACATGTATTATTGTCAACCAACAATCGTCTTAAAATATCACGAATTTCATTTATAAACATCATTGGTGGAAACAAGCGGAAGACGTGATGATTCATTGTAAGAAAGATGAAAATGGATATATTTCACAATTAGATACTAGTATTACCAGTAATTATAGAAAACACTGAGTCTGTACAATCATGCTCTCTTAGATGCATTTAAAGAAGCAATGCTTCTGCCTTCTTTTTCCTTATCGTAACATTATCAAGGCACGCCATTTTGCTTTTTAATGCATTTGACAAAAAAAAAACCCTTTATCGTGTGGCAAACGGCTGTTAAATCGGGACAGTGTTACGCCAGCGATAACGGTAATGCTGGCGTCACACTGTCCCGATTTAAGCAGCCGATGGCCACACGATAGAGGATTTTTTCAAATTTGGGTGTGATCGTAATATCATCGGGCTATTCGTAAGGCCATCTTGAACCATCCTATGACCACCGGCTTGATTTGTCAAACTTCGGGAACAACTTTGGGAGTGCTGTCAAAATCTTTGGCGTGCCAAAAAATTCCCGATGGCACTCCCGAAAAACCATCTTCGAAACAGGTTCGTATAATCATCCTGCCCTTCGTAAGACCATCGAGAAGGCATCTTGCGTATTCGTAACATCTTCGTTTCTCCTTCGAATTACTATCGGGACCATTGGGGAAATTTTGTCATACGAAGGCATTACGAACGTGTCAAGATGGAGTTAGGAAGGCTATACGACTTCATGACAACCTCGCAATTCCATCGAAATTACATCGTAATGTCACCGTACTCTAGTGCGATGACGTTAAGATGGGATCCCGATACAAAAGATGACAGACACAAATGTTAAATAAAACATTTCAAATACATAATATTCAAAGCCATTTTTAAAGTATTTTTCTAAGTTAATCCAAATTTATCAAAATAAAAACTTTTCTGTCTTCTTCAAATTTGCAAGTTCAATTTGCAAGTTCACAATCAATGCAGTTTAAAGCAAAATGACGTACTTTGATGATGTTACAATAAGTAAAAAGAACACAGCAGCATTGCTTTTTTATTGTAAATGCATCAAAGAGAACAGACTCAGTATTTTCTATAATTACTGGTTATACTAGTATCTTGTTGTGACATATATCCAATTTCATCTTTCTTACATTGAATCATCACGTCTTCCACTTGTTTCCACCAATGATGTTTATAAATGAAATTCGTGATATTGGTTGACAATAATACATGTCAACTGCTACGCAAAGGTCACTGATAACTGAACCCGTTGTCTATTTGTCCGTCTAGCAGTCAAACTTTCATATAAAGAACTGTAATGATATGTCTTGTAAAATCAAACTTTCAAAGATGGTCAAGCATGATAAGAATCAACATTCATATATCTTGGCTTGCCATGCTACATAGACCGTGCGATTCAGATATTCGATAACATATATTTAAGTTGCTAACTTTTTGGTATTTTCTGAGACAGAAATAATAAAAGGCAGAGGAGGAAACCATTGATGTTGTGCTACTGATTAAACAAGAATTTTTAAATATTCAAAACGTGATGCATTCCTGGTTATAATCCGATGCATCGCATTCTAGATACGACGTCGTGAATCAAATTTATAGCCTTCGTTAATACATCGTAAGCCTTCGGTTGACCTTCGGATATGTTTTAAGATAAAATTCGCCCGTCGTGTTTTCATCTGGAGCGGTTCGGATACAATCGTGTAGTCATCTTTTAGCATCGTGTTATCATCTTTTAGCATCGTAAAAACATCGGTTGCTGAGCGGATCTTAACCATATTCGGGAGTAACTTCGCACGAAATTGAACATTTCATATTCGTGTGTCCATCGGATATCATAATCGGGACAGTGTGAAGCCTACATAAAGCAGATTTTCTTGTAATCCTTTTTTGTACTTTAAGTGCGTTGGAACATTTAAACTCATCCAGAGATTTAGAATTACCTAAAAAAGATCAAAACTTTCAGTAGAAATTCATAAATCAATCATTGATTTGCATGCTCGAAGTATACAAAAACTCCTTCAATTTTGTATTCTAATGTGGATATTCATGCTAATACCAAAGACTTTCGGAAAATAGATTTTTTATAAACTACATGCATATATGTTATTAAATGTTTTACACTTATTTCATGTATGTATCTAAAAACTTTGAAAGGCTTTTGGATAAGATAAAAATATGCTTCTTGAGAAACCTCTCTCTTATGGGATAATTGTGCTAAATAATGCGAATAAGTATACACATGCTATTTGTTTAGCAGATGAGAGTCCAGAAAAAGTTCCGTGTATTAATTGATCTCCTTCCTTTTGTTCATTCTCATTAAAATTTCCTACAGATTTTTTTTTATTTGAACTTTATTTATTTTACAACGTTTAACAACAAGTTATATATTTTTATATCAATGTCTCACGTTGGCTCAGATGTTGGCGTGAGGGATCCTTGGAGCAGGAGGATACCGGAGTACTCAGGGAAAACCTCTTGGGACTGGGTGGCCAATTTGGCAATTATTTGTCTTTTCTCCAGCTTCTAAGTCTCCTCGTCCTTTAGTTCACACGTATGATTAAGATGGCAATTTTCTCTGACACGAGCATTCGGATACAGTAAGAGTGAATCGTGGCGATTGTTGAGCATGTCCAACAGCCACCGTACGTGTCTACGTGCAGTCTACGGCCCCTAAAAATCGTATGTTTGTCGTGCGTGTCCCGCATGATTTTCACCAAATTCTGCATGCAGACCGCTCGTAGAAGTTGTGACTAAGGCTTTAGCTACATATGTTGCTGATAAGTACGAAATAAAACTGTTTTTCGGTTTGCGGATTTTGTCGATTATATTGATATAATAACCTCAAGGATAATTTCGCTTATCTAATTTTCATATTAAAAGGCACAGAAGCATATATGTAATAAACATCAAATTTGTGTAAAACAATGCATTTTTTTGTGAATTTTCGCTCGATATTAGACGTTTTCTTTCATCAGTACCCCCTACTTCTTCAACCCGTAGTTATAACATCTTTCAGCAAATCTTTTTAAATAACATACTTACTAGGAGTCTTTTAATACTTAAAAAATCATGAAATGGAAGGACAACGCACGATAAATAATCGAGTGATTTTAGCACTTAATTAAATCAGCTCCTTCCTTCTTTTTGTTTTTAGAATGTTTTGAGTAGTTATGTATGCACATAGACGATAAATGTTTTCCTTTTTTGGCCATGTTTAGATTCAGATTGCTCTGCAAACCATAGTTTTAGAAATATGATCAATAAGTCAGTACGGACGTGAGTAACAATCTTAATTTTAGAAATTACTCTGTATACGTTGGTACAGGTTTTCGTTTTAAGTAAGTGACAAATGTCATGCAGGATCTTTACTCGATATCACGCGTTACTTACTGGCATAAAGTAGAAGTTTATGGAATGCATCACAATCAGCAAACTCAACAAAAGAGCAAAAGACTTTCAAAGAACAGGACGGGGTCTGTTCTGTGTAAATATAAAATATATAATTTTTCTCCATTTAAATAAGTGGAAACTTACAGAAAATACCCATTTATTCACTATATACTGGGAAAGGGTTTCCATAAAAAGGATTATGTGGAAATGGGGGACTCTGTCTTCAATCTTGAATGGGTAATGTGTATCAATATTATATAATAATAATATTATCAATATTATGTATAAGTATATATACTTTTGTAACAAAATATCTATTCTTATGACAACTGCAAATGAACCGAACCGAAAATAACATAACCAAGCGCTAAAACACGAACCGAAAATGTCCGAACCGTTGTAGCCCGATTTCATACACAATTTGGTTAATTAAATGTTTTTTATGTAGTTAAAAGTGTTCTCTTTTATAATTTTGGCATGAATCATCTATTGAAGACCTTATGGCTATTCTTGGTTATTCTCACAAAGAATGTCCTATGAAATACCTAATCCTGAAATATGTCATTCATGCATATGAACGGGAAAAATGTTATATTCCAAATTTCTAAGACAGACAACTCGTATAATAGCTTTTCGCTTCCACACTGAGTAAAGAGTGTGAGGATAATGAAAAATTGCAACATCCTTTTTAGCTCACCTGAGTGCCGTCCGGTTACCGTCCGTCATAAACTTTTCACATTTTCGACGTCTACTCCAGAACCAGAGCAGGGATTTTTATGAAACTTGGTGGGAATGAAGTACTCATTTCACTCTAAGCTTTGTTGTTTTTTTTTCTCCGGATCTGTCAACATGTGGCACCAACACAAACAAAAGTAGATCACGTGGTACCTCCTTTGACAAACTTCTTCATTACACAGAATTCCTGTAATTCTTCATAGCCGATAACTTTTATGAAATATTGAAATTGTCAAAACTTTTGCATAATTTTCGAACTTCGCTGTCTTTCCTGGTAGGGATACTGAGACCAATCGGTATTTACAGTCAGATTAAGTAATTTACTGCCTTGATGATGAGAAATGTCAACAATCAATATTTATACCATACTTTACGGAAACTGACCATGAAAGTCATAATGCAAGTATACGGCAAATAGACTTGTGGTGCAAAACTAAACTTAACTTTGTAAGGAAAGTCTTTATTTCTTACAACTTAATGTATCATGAGTGTCCGTGCAGCGGTTGCTGAGAAAAAGTCAAAAATGTTTCCTCAGAATCATGTCGTTATAGTTGAGGGACCGGTCGAAAATTTCTGAAATGGTCGCTGATGATGAAGTGCTGTCCTTAAATGGTGATTGTCCAAGAGAAGTCAAACATACATTTATTAATCTATGTTCATCATGTTGAAAGATTACACAGCACAGGTTTTGAATAGTACCTGGGACGCTGTTAAATGATTTTGAAAGGATGAGGCCAAACAAATGGCGAGTCCACAAATGGCGAGAACACAAATGTCCGAAACAAGCATGTATATGCCAATGTATAGCATTTCTATCTTTTGCAGGAAGGCTGTTCTCTGGCACATTTTTGACACTTTCTGTTAGGTTTCTATAAACAAAAGGGGCAGAGAAATCAAATATACACATACCAGTTAGATCCATTTATAGAGGACATATTGTGTGACGGATCAGGTCGACGAAGAATGAAACGATTCTAACAAAAGAAATCGAACACTGAATTTGACATTTTTAAATAAAAAGGCTGCTTTCTGGCCGCAGTGTTGAAACTTTTTTCAGGAAAGCTCTGGAATGTCCGTCATACGGTTTTGAAAAAAAAAACGTAAAATTGGCCAGGCAATCAGTCACACTGTTTTTATTTTACTAGATGGATCGGGTAGAACAGGATACTAACTCCTTGTTACATTTTGTGAAATTCCATTCACGTGTTGTTGAGGCACAGTGGAGAATATGCATGTACCTCTGTAGCTGTCAAATAGTTTGCTCATAAATTCATCGTGATTTAACTCAGGAAGTTTATCAACTTGTCATACAGTGAAATGTAAATCGCCTCACTTTTGTTCGAAGAAACCTGAAATACGCGTGTAAAAGTCAGACATTTTGCGATCCGTATTCGGGATCTCAAAACCAATGTATTGAAACATCATAATTAACAGCCATAAAAACATGAAAAAATGATAAAAGAAATAAAACTTCATAAGTAAATCATCAATCGGTGCCTGAGCATTGATAGCATCTCCTATTTGCCGTCATACCAACCGATAGAACAGATTTAAAAAAAAAAAACCTGGTGAATGTGTTATATTCCGTGTTTTGGATAAGTCATATCTTTCAACATTTTGGACATTTAGATGTTACATTGCTTCATGTTCTCATCGTATCGTCCGAAAATTGTTTCCAGTGACGCAGTAAATCGATCATTAATATATCCCTGGTTGAGGGTTTTCTCGATAAGTCGCCTTATCCTCAGACCTCGTAACGGTTGCAGTTTCGGTTTGTTCTTGAATGCATAATTACGTTCCATACGAAAACAACATGTACAGTGGATAACGGAATAGTACTCCTGAGGGAATGGACATTTTGGAAGTGGGAGTACTTACTTGTCAAACTACGTGTACCAGCTGTATGTCAAGACAGCTATTCCTGAGATTCATATGCCATCTTACAACTACATTTAGTTTTAAGAAAGAATAGATAATCTTATTGGTATTTGCTTCCTTTGAAGTTTAATTAAATGCAATATAGTGGTTGTAATTAATTCCAAAATTAAAAAAAATGACAAGTTTGTGACAGGAAAGACAATATTTAGATGATTTTAAAATTGTTTGCGGTAAAACTAATGAAAGTAAATAGCATATTCAATTCTGCTATTTTCGATTATGTAATGTTTGTATGTTTTCCAAATCTCACTCTTTCATAGTTCATCTTTAGACTTTGTTAACTCATTCATACGCTTGAATTCCTTATACATGTTATTATTGTAGACAAAGAGAGCTTCATCTGAAAGATCATTTACTAATGATTCTAGGTATGTATAACACAAGCCAAATGAAGCAGAACCGGATATCAAAGGTCCAATCACAGGTATCATTTCAAGGAAATTTTCAGCTATTTTCGCTGCTGCAACTTGACCTGCCTGAGCAGACAACATCTTTCCTAGCTCTTTTGTCAAAAAGGGTATCACTCCAATAGTGGTCATTGCGGCGCTCAGTTTTAATTGAGATCGTATCTCAATAGGAAATTTCTCGAGTGAGGCAGGATCTAATTTGAAGGAGTCCAAATACGTGTCCACGTAGTACTTCAGCAGTTTTGAGTATATTGCTACATCAATTACAGGTAAAGGGAGACCATTGATAGTTCCTACTGCCAAGCAAACCTTCCATACATCATTCAAATGTTTTGTCTTTTTTTGATTGATGATTTTTTCAGAGAAGCT
>VSWD01000333.1:0-12334 GCA_033119305.1 Pinctada imbricata | reverse complement strand
ACAAAATTCTTGAAATTTCTAAAACGTGGGTCCTGTAGCATCATATCCCACCCATTCTGCTACGGCTTTTGGTACATTTTTGGACATAATAACTTTCATACTTTTTGGCCATTTTACATTGTTTAGACTTAGGATCACTGACGAGGGTTTAGTACCCGAAACGTGCATGTCTGGTCCATACTGTAAATTTATCAGGTCTTAAATGATGCTATTGAATTTGAAGACGTTTAACACTTGAACTACTTGGTGAGTGTCACTGCTGGTGGACCAAGAGTCCCCGAGGGCACATGTAGCCAAGTTCGATCAACTTCGGTTGATCGTCTGTCTCTTTAACGCATTTGAAATTTTCTGTTACAAAATTTGTTGAAATTTCTAAAACGTGGGTCCTGTAGCATCATATCCCACCCATTCTGCTACGGCTTTTGGTACATTTTTGGACATAATAACTTTCATACTTTTTGGCCATTTTACATTGTTTAGACTTAGGATCACTGACGAGGGTTTAGTACCCGAAACGTGCATGTCTGGTCCATACTGTAAATTTATCAGGTCTTAAATGATGCTATTGAATTTGAAGACGTTTAACACTTGAACTACTTGGTGAGTGTCACTGCTGGTGGACCAAGAGTCCCCGAGGGCACATGTAGCCAAGTTCGATCAACTTCGGTTGATCGTCTGTCTCTTTAACGCATTTGAAATTTTCTGTTACAAAATTTGTTGAAATTTCTAAAACGTGGGTCCTGTAGCATCATATCCCACCCATTCTGCTACGTCTTTTGGTACATTTTTGGACATAATAACTTTCATACTTTTTGGCCATTTTACATTGTTTAGACTTAGGATCACTGACGAGGGTTTAGTACCCGAAACGTGCATGTCTGGTCCATACTGTAAATTTATCAGGTCTTAAATGATGCTATTGAATTTGAAGACGTTTAACACTTGAACTACTTGGTGAGTGTCACTGCTGGTGGACCAAGAGTCCCCGAGGGCACATGTAGCCAAGTTCGATCAACTTCGGTTGATCGTCTGTCTCTTAACGCATTTGAAATTTTCTGTTACAAAATTTGTTGAAATTTCTAAAACGTGGGTCCTGTAGCATCATATCCCACCCATTCTGCTACGTCTTTTGGTACATTTTTGGACATAATAACTTTCATACTTTTTGGCCATTTTACATTGTTTAGACTTAGGATCACTGACGAGGGTTTAGTACCCGAAACGTGCATGTCTGGTCCATACTGTAAATTTATCAGGTCTTAAATGATGCTATTGAATTTGAAGACGTTTAACACTTGAACTACTTGGTGAGTGTCACTGCTGGTGGACCAAGAGTCCCCGAGGGCACATGTAGCCAAGTTCGATCAACTTCGGTTGATCGTCTGTCTCTTAACGCATTTGAAATTTTCTGTTACAAAATTTGTTGAAATTTCTAAAACGTGGGTCCTGTAGCATCATATCCCACCCATTCTGCTACGTCTTTTGGTACATTTTTGGACATAATAACTTTCATACTTTTTGGCCATTTTACATTGTTTAGACTTAGGATCACTGACGAGGGTTTAGTACCCGAAACGTGCATGTCTGGTCCATGCTGTAAATTTATCAGGTCTTAAATGATGCTATTGAATTTGAAGACGTTTAACATTTGAACTACTTGGTGAGTGTCACTGCTGGTGGACCAAGAGTCCCCGAGGGCACATGTAGCCAAGTTCGATCAACTTCGGTTGATCGTCTGTCTCTTTAACGCATTTGAAATTTTCTGTTACAAAATTTCTTGAAATTTCTAAAACGTGGGTCCTGTAGCATCATATCCCACCCATTCTGCTACGTCTTTTGGTACATTTTTGGACATAATAACTTTCATACTTTTTGGCCATATTACATTGTTTAGACTTAGGATCACTGACGAGGGTTTAGTACCCGAAACGTGCATGTCTGGTCCATGCTGTAAATTTATCAGGTCTTAAATGATGCTATTGAATTTGAAGACGTTTAACACTTGAACTACTTGGTGAGTGTCACTGCTGGTGGACCAAGAGTCCCCGAGGGCACATGTAGCCAAGTTCGATCAACTTCGGTTGATCGTCTGTCTCTTTAACGCATTTGAAATTTTCTGTTACAAAATTTGTTGAAATTTCTAAAACGTGGGTCCTGTAGCATCATATCCCACCCATTCTGCTACGTCTTTTGGTACATTTTTGGACATAATAACTTTCATACTTTTTGGCCATATTACATTGTTTAGACTTAGGATCACTGACGAGGGTTTAGTACCCGAAACGTGCATGTCTGGTCCATGCTGTAAATTTATCAGGTCTTAAATGATGCTATTGAATTTGAAGACGTTTAACACTTGAACTACTTGGTGAGTGTCACTGCTGGTGGACCAAGAGTCCCCGAGGGCACATGTAGCCAAGTTCGATCAACTTCGGTTGATCGTCTGTCTCTTTAACGCATTTGAAATTTTCTGTTACAAAATTTGTTGAAATTTCTAAAACGTGGGTCCTGTAGCATCATATCCCACCCATTCTGCTACGTCTTTTGGTACATTTTTGGACATAAACTTTCATACTTTTTGGCCATATTACATTGTTTAGACTTAGGATCACTGACGAGGGTTTAGTACCCGAAACGTGCATGTCTGGTCCATGCTGTAAATTTATCAGGTCTTAAATGATGCTATTGAATTTGAAGACGTTTAACATTTGAACTACTTGGTGAGTGTCACTGCTGGTGGACCAAGAGTCCCCGAGGGCACATGTAGCCAAGTTCGATCAACTTCGGTTGATCGTCTGTTTCTTCAACGCATTTGAAATTTTCTGTTACAAAATTTCTTGAAATTTCTAAAACGTGGGTCCTGTAGCATCATATCCCACCCATTCTGCTACGTCTTTTGGTACATTTTTGGACATAAAATTTCATACTTTTTGGCCATATTACATTGTTTAGACTTAGGATCACTGACGAGGGTTTAGTACCCGAAACGTGCATGTCTGGTCCATGCTGTAAATTTATCAGGTCTTAAATGATGCTATTGAATTTGAAGACGTTTAACATTTGAACTACTTGGTGAGTGTCACTGCTGGTGGACCAAGAGTCCCCGAGGGCACATGTAGCCAAGTTCGATCAACTTCGGTTGATCGTCTTTCTCTTCAACGCATTTGAAATTTTCTGTTACAAAATTTCTTGAAATTTCTAAAACGTGGGTCCTGTAGCATCATATCCCACCCATTCTGCTACGTCTTTTGGTACATTTTTGGACATAATAATTTCATACTTTTTGGCCATATTACATTGTTTAGACTTAGGATCACTGACGAGGGTTTAGTACCCGAAACGTGCATGTCTGGTCCATGCTGTAAATTTATCAGGTCTTAAATGATGCTATTGAATTTGAAGACGTTTAACATTTGAACTACTTGGTGAGTGTCACTGCTGGTGGACCAAGAGTCCCCGAGGGCACATGTAGCCAAGTTCGATCAACTTCGGTTGATCGTCTGTCTCTTCAACGCATTTGAAATTTTCTGTTACAAAATTTCTTGAAATTTCTAAAACGTGGGTCCTGTAGCATCATATCCCACCCATTCTGCTACGTCTTTTGATACATTTTTGGACATAATAATTTCATACTTTTTGGCCATATTACATTGTTTAGACTTAGGATCACTGACGAGGGTTTAGTACCCGAAACGTGCATGTCTGGTCCATGCTGTAAATTTATCAGGTCTTAAATGATGCTATTGAATTTGAAGACGTTTAACATTTGAACTACTTGGTGAGTGTCACTGCTGGTGGACCAAGAGTCCCCGAGGGCACATGTAGCCAAGTTCGATCAACTTCGGTTGATCGTCTGTCTCTTCAACGCATTTGAAATTTTCTGTTACAAAATTTCTTGAAATTTCTAAAACGTGGGTCCTGTAGCATCATATCCCACCCATTCTGCTACGTCTTTTGGTACATTTTTGGACATAAATTTCATACTTTTTGGCCATATTACATTGTTTAGACTTAGGATCACTGACGAGGGTTTAGTACCCGAAACGTGCATGTCTGGTCCATGCTGTAAATTTATCAGGTCTTAAATGATGCTATTGAATTTGAAGACGTTTAACATTTGAACTACTTGGTGAGTGTCACTGCTGGTGGACCAAGAGTCCCCGAGGGCACATGTAGCCAAGTTCGATCAACTTCGGTTGATCGTCTGTCTCTTCAACGCATTTGAAATTTTCTGTTACAAAATTTCTTGAAATTTCTAAAACGTGGGTCCTGTAGCATCATATCCCACCCATTCTGCTACGTCTTTTGGTACATTTTTGGACATAAATTTCATACTTTTTGGCCATATTACATTGTTTAGACTTAGGATCACTGACGAGGGTTTAGTACCCGAAACGTGCATGTCTGGTCCATGCTGTAAATTTATCAGGTCTTAAATGATGCTATTGAATTTGAAGACGTTTAACATTTGAACTACTTGGTGAGTGTCACTGCTGGTGGACCAAGAGTCCCCGAGGGCACATGTAGCCAAGTTCGATCAACTTCGGTTGATCGTCTGTCTCTTCAACGCATTTGAAATTTTCTGTTACAAAATTTCTTGAAATTTCTAAAACGTGGGTCCTGTAGCATCATATCCCACCCATTCTGCTACGTCTTTTGGTACATTTTTGGACATAATAATTTCATACTTTTTGGCCATATTACATTGTTTAGACTTAGGATCACTGACGAGGGTTTAGTACCCGAAACGTGCATGTCTGGTCCATGCTGTAAATTTATCAGGTCTTAAATGATGCTATTGAATTTGAAGACGTTTAACATTTGAACTACTTGGTGAGTGTCACTGCTGGTGGACCAAGAGTCCCCGAGGGCACATGTAGCCAAGTTCGATCAACTTCGGTTGATCGTCTTTCTCTTCAACGCATTTGAAATTTTCTGTTACAAAATTTCTTGAAATTTCTAAAACGTGGGTCCTGTAGCATCATATCCCATCCATTCTGCTACGTCTTTTGGTACATTTTTGGACATAATAATTTCATACTTTTTGGCCATATTACATTGTTTAGACTTAGGATCACTGACGAGGGTTTAGTACCCGAAACGTGCATGTCTGGTCCATGCTGTAAATTTATCAGGTCTTAAATGATGCTATTGAATTTGAAGACGTTTAACACTTTGAACTACTTGGTGAGTGTCACTGCTGGTGGACCAAGAGTCCCCGAGGGCACATGTAGCCAAGTTCGATCAACTTCGGTTGATCGTCTGTCTCTTCAACGCATTTGAAATTTTCTGTTACAAAATTTCTTGAAATTTCTAAAACGTGGGTCCTGTAGCATCATATCCCACCCATTCTGCTACGTCTTTTGGTACATTTTTGGACATAAATTTCATACTTTTTGGCCATATTACATTGTTTAGACTTAGGATCACTGACGAGGGTTTAGTACCCGAAACGTGCATGTCTGGTCCATGCTGTAAATTTATCAGGTCTTAAATGATGCTATTGAATTTGAAGACGTTTAACATTTGAACTACTTGGTGAGTGTCACTGCTGGTGGACCAAGAGTCCCCGAGGGCACATGTAGCCAAGTTCGATCAACTTCGGTTGATCGTCTTTCTCTTCAACGCATTTGAAATTTTCTGTTACAAAATTTCTTGAAATTTCTAAAACGTGGGTCCTGTAGCATCATATCCCACCCATTCTGCTACGTCTTTTGGTACATTTTTGGACATAATAATTTCATACTTTTTGGCCATATTACATTGTTTAGACTTAGGATCACTGACGAGGGTTTAGTACCCGAAACGTGCATGTCTGGTCCATGCTGTAAATTTATCAGGTCTTAAATGATGCTATTGAATTTGAAGACGTTTAACACTTGAACTACTTGGTGAGTGTCACTGCTGGTGGACCAAGAGTCCCCGAGGGCACATGTAGCCAAGTTCGATCAACTTCGGTTGATCGTCTGTCTCTTCAACGCATTTGAAATTTTCTGTTACAAAATTTCTTGAAATTTCTAAAACGTGGGTCCTGTAGCATCATATCCCACCCATTCTGCTACGTCTTTTGGTACATTTTTGGACATAATACTTTCATACTTTTTGGCCATATTACATTGTTTAGACTTAGGATCACTGACGAGGGTTTAGTACCCGAAACGTGCATGTCTGGTCCATACTGTAAATTTATCAGGTCTTAAATGATGCTATTGAATTTGAAGACGTTTAACACTTGAACTACTTGGTGAGTGTCACTGCTGGTGGACCAAGAGTCCCCGAGGGCACATGTAGCCAAGTTCGATCAACTTCGGTTGATCGTCTGTCTCTTTAACGCATTTGAAATTTTCTGTTACAAAATTTCTTGAAATTTCTAAAACGTGGGTCCTGTAGCATCATATCCCACCCATTCTGCTACGTCTTTTGGTACATTTTTGGACATAATAACTTTCATACTTTTTGGCCATTTTACATTGTTTAGACTTAGGATCACTGACGAGGGTTTAGTACCCGAAACGTGCATGTCTGGTCCATACTGTAAATTTATCAGGTCTTAAATGATGCTATTGAATTTGAAGACGTTTAACACTTGAACTACTTGGTGAGTGTCACTGCTGGTGGACCAAGAGTCCCCGAGGGCACATGTAGCCAAGTTCGATCAACTTCGGTTGATCGTCTGTCTCTTTAACGCATTTGAAATTTTCTGTTACAAAATTTGTTGAAATTTCTAAAACGTGGGTCCTGTAGCATCATATCCCACCCATTCTGCTACGGCTTTTGGTACATTTTTGGACATAATAACTTTCATACTTTTTGGCCATTTTACATTGTTTAGACTTAGGATCACTGACGAGGGTTTAGTACCCGAAACGTGCATGTCTGGTCCATACTGTAAATTTATCAGGTCTTAAATGATGCTATTGAATTTGAAGACGTTTAACACTTAAACTACTTGGTGAGTGTCACTGCTGGTGGACCAAGAGTCCCCGAGGGCACATGTAGCCAAGTTCGATCAACTTCGGTTGATCGTCTGTCTCTTTAACGCATTTGAAATTTTCTGTTACAAAATTTGTTGAAATTTCTAAAACGTGGGTCCTGTAGCATCATATTCCACCCATTCTGCTACGTCTTTTGATACATTTTTGGACATAATAACTTTCATACTTTTTGGCCATTTTACATTGTTTAGACTTAGGATCACTGACGAGGGTTTAGTACCCGAAACGTGCATGTCTGGTCCATACTGTAAATTTATCAGGTCTTAAATGATGCTATTGAATTTGAAGACGTTTAACACAATTTCGACAACGATGTACAAAAGGTTTAACAACAACATCCTATATGCACTAGAAGACGCACGCATTGGAACCTATATAGAACAAAGGAGGGGATCTCCAACAACACCCGGTAAATTGTAGCACCCACAGCAAAATCCCAAAACATCCAATGCAAAAACACAAAGCAGACAAGCACGGAAAGAGACGCATAAGGGACAAGGAATGTCAACGCACAACACAGAAGCATCAAACACAAAGGACTACACATAAACCAACGAGGCCAATGGGCAACCAGAGCCGACTTAGGACGGCCATCTGCCACGGAAATAGCAGAAGGTGTGGTTATCCTGGATAACGTGCGCACAACCCTCCCACTTTTCCGATTACCCAGAGGTCTCGAAGAACGTACAATTGTGGTGTAAAACAACCTCCTCACTGTCAGATGACCACACACAAACAAGACCGCAAAACGTGGGGCCCAAACAACACAGATGAATATGTAAATGGATATAAAAAGAGGGCGTACGTAATACAATCCGTGCTCTGCCGCCGCGAGCTCATGTATGTTATCACCCGAGGAGTCCGACTGAAATTCAGAGAGGACAGGTGGTCGGGGCCCTGTCTTCTCTAAAGAGGTTTGGACAAGGCCCGTCATGGAGTCCCGTCGTCATAGTCAGTCATAGTGCAAGTTTTAAGAATGTGCTTGTACAAGACTGTAGATTGGTCAAGTACCAAGCCTAGTGTCCGTCTGGTGACATTAGGATCATATCCACGGTATAAAAGGCGTTTGATGATTCTGACGCATTTTCGATAGTGATGTTGTCTATCTTTGATCCTTCTTATCTTGTTAATAATGTCACCATAAAATGCATGTTGTGAAATACCCAAAGTAATATACTCTATATTTCCAGAAAGTCTTAACTAGTTTGTGAAAGCGAAAACCTTGTCATAAAAGTTTCTTGGTAATTTGTAAATTTCTGCATTGAAAATCCAAAACATCAGTACATGCTCTAGCATACCGGATGAGCTGTGAAATATAGATCCCATAGGACGGTAATCTAGGAACATCACCGTCAAGCCAGGGGAAATTTACTATGTTAAATCCAAAATCATCTCTTTTGTCTCCTATATAGGGAGCGAAAACGTATCATCGCCGACATCTGCAGACGATCTTGCACTTGTCCATAAAGAAACATCTGCTCTACAGACCCTCACGAACATCGTGCACTACCACTCCTGCAAAGATAGATTTAAAATAAATCCAAAAAAGAGCGAAATAGTCCACATTTACCCACAAAAGAAAGATTCAAAAGAATTTCAAGAGGTGAAATTAGGAAGAAGCGTCATACAACTGGTCAAGGAAAGCAAACATCTAGGCATCAAACGAAACAGTAATAACACGCCAAATATACAGGAAAGGTTAAGAACAGCATGGAAAACAATATATGCACTTATGGGGGCAGGGATGCACGGGACAAATGGACTATCCCCCATCATTACTTTCGACATGTGGACTACTTACGTCATCAAAAGAATGTTACATGGTATTGAGATGCTTACCATCAAGAGAGGTGATATCAACAGCCTTGAAACGTTCCAAAGAAAAACGCTTAAACAACTACAAGGTTTACCCAAAACGCTCCAACCGCTGCTGTATGACAAATATGGATAATGACCATATCCCTGTCTACAGTACAAAATCGATAATTCAGAAAATCAGAAACCGAAGGCATACAAACTCAGGACAAAACAGGAACCAAAGCAAACAAAAAGAAAAACCTCCACCATATGAAAAGAAGCGAACTCCCGATATGAGAGTGATACCAGGTGCCCAGGAAGAGTAAGCATCTCCTGCTTGCATGCAACACCCGTCGCTTCAATTCGGTAGAACTGTCACATCCGGTTACTTCCATTTTGGAAGATATAGAGTACAATCTTTGGTTGGATGGTTCAAACGGTCTATGACAGAATATCATCCACCATTCTGGATAGTGGGACATCATAGTGTATGACGAGTTCCCCATATCGACCGTAGAACTTCCTCAGTGACGATGTTAGTCGGTCACAAACAAATCCCTGACTGAGAAGCTTATCTGAAAGACGCCTAGCTCTCAGAACAAAATCCGTATATTTAATACTTGCTCTGGCATAGCGTATCAACTGAGATATGAAAACGCCATAAGCAGGCGATGAAGGGATGTTGCTACTCAGAAAAGGAAAGTTCGTAATGCTGAAATTGAAGTCGTCACGTTTGTCATTGAGTGAGGTGTTCATGTCACCATCAGTGTCGTAGGACAACATTATGTCCAAATAGGATGCTGAATTATTTGTCTCTGTAGTTTCTTTGACTTCAAGCTCCGAAGGATAGATACTGCTCAGGTAATCCGCGAATTTGGGATTATTGATGGACAACACACCGTCTATGTATCTGTAAGTGAAGTTGAAATCAGAAGCTAAGTATCTTTTCCCTTCAGAGACCAAAGATTGAATGAATTCAGCTTCGTACGAGTAAAGGAAAATGTCGGCAAGGAGTGGGGCACAATTGGTCCCCATTGGAATTCCGACAATTTGCTGGAAGACCTTTCCTCCAAACACCACAAAAATGTTGTCGATCAGAAAGTTTAACATCTGAATAATGTCTGTTTCAGTGTACTTATTTTCAGAATCTGACTTTTCTTTTACAAAGTAGGTTTTGTCATAGTTAACAACAATAAATTTGTATTTGCGATTACCGTTCTTACTTGTAAACGCATTACTTATAATTTTTGCGAGTCTTTCTTTCAATTTAGAATGTGGAATTGTAGTGTAAAGTGTCGAAAAATCAAAGGCTTTGATCGAATGGACTCTACTAAAATGAGTGGATTTCAGATGTTCTAAAAGTTCCTTCGAATTCTTTAAAATACCTCCCTATTGGAGCCATCCCAGCCGAAGGATTGATTCACTTGCGTTTTCTCAGCACCTTTGGAAATATTATTCAAAATAAAGATTCATTGGAATATAGAGTGGCCAAAAGACAACTTGTTTACAAAGATGGAAACTCAAACAGCTGGTTCACCACAATTGTACAAATTCATGAAAAATACGAACTGCCAAGCCCTATTACTCTTTTGGAAAACCCGCCAAAGAAAAATCAATGGAAAACACAATATAAAGCAGCTGTGAAAAAAATTTGGCGCGATTCCCTAGTAGAAGAAGCTAACTGCAAAACATCACTGAACCTTCTGGATACAACAGGACTAAAACCAGGAAAACCACACACAGTCTGGGAGAATGTAAAAAACAATCCATTCGAATCTCACAAGGCAATGGTGAAAGTAAAGTTAATGACAGGAATGTACAGATTACAATGAGATAGAGCAAAGTTTTCAGGGGGAGAATTTCAGACACTTGTAAGCTATGTAAGAAAGGAAGCGAAGACATGCATTATTTCCTCCTTCAATGTGAAATCTTGGACATAAAGAGGAAACTTTACATCCAGAAATTGAAAACTATCCTGTCTGAAACACATGAGGAACAAGACATAGAAGGCATCGTACAGGACAATGAGAAAATGGTACAACTTACTGTGGACTGTACCCATCCTGCAGTTTCCAAAATTACCCACAAAAACTTGGGGAAAATAGAGCAAACAACCCGTGGGATGTAATTCTTGTTATTACATTCTTAAAAACTAAGGCTAACGAAATTTATTTTAAAGTAGCCCTTTTATGTCAATTTTACCAGACCATCTTAAAAGGATATGATGATAAACCCTTTTTTACCAATCTGAACATGCTGATAGCATTTATTTTACATACCCCACACCTACCAAACGTATAAAAGTCACTAATATGTATAGTCACTGCACAATTATTTTTATACTTTTATTTTCAATGATCAACCACTCTTAACCAGACATTGGCCAATTGTACATACCCTCCATTACCAGTCTCACACTAGTGTTATATCAAGATAGAAAACATTTTATTTTCCCTTTTACTACAATACACGGGTTTTAAATGAGATAAAAGAATTGCATTAAGTTTTACCCCTTATGGATATATTTTTACCAGTTAAACCAACTGTGTGTTCCTTAATTACAGGAGGGATTTCAGTAGAGAAAGAAAGAAAGTAGACCTAGAACATTCCGACCGACAAAATGCAGAGCTATACATATAAAAAAAGGGGGGGGGGAATAAAATTAAAAGAGAGAGAGAGAGAGAGACAGATAAAGCTGTATTATTATCATAATTATGCAATATGTAATTTCTCGGTAGTGAGTGAAAAAAATGTACATGTATGTCTGTGTTTGATTGGGGAGGGGGGATGACCAGGACCACGTCTAAAGGCAAAGGAGAGGGATCACTTGTCTAATTTTATATTAAAATTATCCTAGAATATATCTTATTTTCTAATATTTGAGGAAATTAACCTCGACTTATCGTAAAAAAATTACAGATCCGTGGTTTGCAATGATAGAAAACGAAAATGAATTTTATCGTCATCTTATGGTGCAAATGATTCTCGTTAGACAATCAAATTGAATCAGTTGTACATTTGATGCCTTCAAATGAAAAACAATTTCGAAATAATATATTTATTTAAAGAAACAAACAATAATAATAAATATTCACGCAGCCTCGTTTTGGATTTCGGGTAATTTTTTATTTACTAGGTTATTCCGGTGAAATTCGGAAAGTTAGGAATTCTAGGTAACATCGGTAAATTTAGGGCGGAATTTTGCCTGAAGATTCCGAATTACCAGTTTTTCCTAAAGAAGTTTTCGAGGTGTGCCCGAAGTTTCCGAAAAACAGTGTGTAAACTACTACGATCACCACTGTATGTCTACATAGAAAGTGCTATGGAGACCGTGTCAGGGAAAAGCATTTAAAACACTTACTGTCAAACCCATAACACATAAGTCAGGAGAGAAACGGTTACTTTCTTTTTTCTTTTTTAAAACGAACTTGTGAATATTCCAGTTTTGCAAATAACATAATTTGCATTAGAATTCATTTCAAATAAGACTTTACAAGCTTTCAATTCTTTCGTCTAGGATTTATATTATTCAAGTTATTGTG
>VSWD01000329.1:0-14483 GCA_033119305.1 Pinctada imbricata | reverse complement strand
AATTACATGTACTTAAGGTAAGAATGAATACTTTATTGCATCCCTCTATATCCTATGCCATCCAGCTTTTGGTACACGTCCGAGGCTAAAAAATTCCAGGGTAAGCATTGATTGCCTCTACCTCATCCTTTATCTTTCCTCTTCCCTCACTCAATGGAGTCCTTTATCTAATATAAAATTTGACAGAGGCAAGTGAATGTGAGAAACGAAAATCTTTCTATATATATTGTATACTGTTTTCATAAATATCTCTACAAACATCGATACCTCGTCGAAATGCTTCTCTAATTCTGTTTCGATCATTGAACATATTGAACATAATTTCTCTGAGAAAGAAAGCTGTTTTACTCTTTTCTAGAAAAAAAAATGTGGAATTCAAAAAAAAAATTCTAAGAAAACTTACAATTTCACAAGTTTAATTAAAGTACCAATACTTTGGATCAAATCATTCATGTTTTGTACTATATTTAATTCCATATTCATTTAAAAAAAACGTGTTAATCATCAAAACTGGCAACCAAAAATTCATAATTTGATTTTGATAAAGATAAATCGGGGGTTTTGTTTGTTAGGAGAGTCGCTTCCTATTCTAATGATTCACAAAGCAAGGAGAGGGAGACATTTAGATATTATTAACAATGATAAACAAACAACTATACGAAGCAAACTTACACAAATTGTAACAACTGTGTGAGCGGCAATAGTGTATCCAGGCCTACCTTGGAGGTTATCCAGATTGCGTTACGACAATCCTTCCTAATTGTTAGAGAAAGGAGGGGATCTCCAACAGCAACCGGTTGCAGAACCCACAACAAAACCCCAAAACACCCGACGCAGGACACAGATCAGACACGCACAGAAAGAGACACAAAAGAGACAAGGGTCAGCAAATCACATAGAAACAACAAACACATATGACCACACATAAACCAACGCGACCAATGGGCGATCGGTTTTGACTTAGGACGGCCATCTACCACGCCAGTAGCAGACGATGTGGTTATCTGGAATACGTGCGTACAACCCTCCCACTTTTCCGATTACCCAGAAGTCCTGGAGAACGCACAACTGCGGTGTTAAATAATGTCAGAGTCGCAAATTCCTTTAAGAACAGCAAACACCATATGGCTACAAGAAAGTAGAGGATCTCCAAGAAGATCTGGTCACAACAGCAAACACTGAAACACCTCCATGCCAAAACAAAGAGTAGTCATACACTACAAGAGATGGAAATAGGACAAGGAACACCAAATACGAACACAAAAGACTACACATAAATCAACAATACTAATGGGCAATTTGTGCAGACTTAGGACTGTCATCTCTAACGTTAGTAGCAAATAGCGTGGTTATCCGGATAATGTGCGCACACACCTCCATTTCGTCCGGTTACCCAGAGGCCTCGATGAACACACGTATTGCTCTGCGTATCAATTTCTTCACTGGTAGATGGGGTCCATAAACAAGACTCCGAAACGCAGGGAGGATCAATGCCCAAGGAATACATATGAATATGTAAACGGATTAAACAAAAGGCATACGAAGAGATTCCATGTACTGCCGACTGACGTGAGCTCATGTATGAAATTACATGAGTAATCCGACAGTTATTCAGAGAGGACTGGTTGACATTAAAGACAAGAAAGAAAGACACCTATAATTTAAAAAAAAACTGCATTTTTACTATGTAGTGTTTAATAATTTGGGGAAGCTATACTATGAGGTGATTTGATGCATAACTTGGCAAAGTTAATTTATTATGTTCCAATGCAGAGTCCCTCCAACACCAGGAGATACAACTGAGCACTGTATTGTTCTAACTTGTGCACCTAGTTGGAGCATCTGACTCCAAATTAATGTCAGAGGCATGGAAAACATCCATCGGAAGGGGTTTTTCGCCTCTCGATTGAAAGCAAACTACACAACGTATTTTTTATTTTAAAATAAAAATTCCAAAGACTAAAGATACATAAGGCCTAGGGAAAAAACAAGTTATTTTCAAAGGGTCATGTGAAAAGGAATGAAAGATTGCAAAATTCCAAAATGAAATTCAATGTTCTTGTAGATACTTAACATGCCTTGGGAGATCCCCTCCTTTGTTTTTTATCTTGGATGAGATTGAGAATAAAATAAAACCTCCTAGAGTTGTTTGTTTATAATGTACTCAAGTTGTGGTGTCATACTGTTATATCTTATTCATTCTCCAAAAGAAAAAGGAATATTTTACATTTGGTCAACATTTCGAAATAACAGCAAGTCCTTTATTTATATATTGTATGAGTTAATTCTTATAGACAGATATTTTCGAAATAACCAGCTTAATGACATAGTATAACATTTCAACGCTTGTTCAAAACTTTTCTTTTTTCGATGAAAAGGTAAAAAATCAATTATACAGCACTGCAACAATAAAACAACTCTAATATATAAAGTTGGTAAACTCCTTACGGCGGCTTCGCCTAGCATACAAAGCAGACCGCTCATGCCGCAACGCCACGGTGACAACCCTAAAAAGAGTTGTTCCTTTGACGTCCATATGAATACGGCCTACTCAGCACACGCCGGTAGTGAAGGATTCGTTATTTGAATTTGATTGCACTTGGGCTCATCCGAGGCAGCGGACCCTGTCCTTTATCGACCAACGGACTCCCAAATAGGTGCAGATGTTATATATAAAGTCGGTAAACTCCGTGCGGCGGCTTCGCCTAGCATACAAAGGAAACCGCTCATACCGCAACGCCACGGTGACAACCCTTAAAAAGAGTTGTTCCTATGACGTCCATATGAATACGGTCTACTCAGCACACACAGGAAGTGAAGAATTCGTTGTTATTTGAATTTGATTGCACTCAAACTGCATGGTGGATGATATTCTGTCATAGACCATTTGTACCGTCCAACCAAGGATTATACTTTATATCTTCCAAAATGGAAGTAACCGGATGTGACAATACTACCGCATTGAAGCGACTGGTGTTGCATACAAGCAGGAGATGCTGACTCTTCCTGGGCACCTGGTCTCACACCCATTTTGGAAGTTCGCTTCTTTTCATTTGATGGATATTTTTCTTTGTTTGCTTTGGTTCTTGTTTCATCCTGATTTTGTATGCCCTCGGTTTAAGATTTTCTTAATTATCAAAGTTGTACTGTGTATTGGGATATGGTTATTATCCATATTTGTCATCTAATATATTCAAGATATTGATCATGATAACAGGAAATATGCACATATTGAAAAATATTGAAAACTATACGGCGAAGACATGATCATTACTTATCAACATGAAATAATCTTTCAATTAAATGGGAATTGACCTGGTTCCAATCATTCTTAATGTATTATTTATAATGCACGCAAACATTAGAGTCACATGGTGATGTGAAGTCCACATGTAACAGGCGAATTTATCACATTGTATTAAATGATAAGGAATTATTGCCGATTTTGCTAATTTCTGATTTGTGAAGACGCCGTTTGATAGAGTGTACCTCAAAATGAGTTGACCGCTAACGCTTGAAAGCGGTCTATTCGGGATTCAGTGACGTAAATTTGTAATAATAACCAGCGCGTGCGTTGATTTTTGTAGTGTTAGATCTTTTACTTCGCGTATCATTACAATGCAAATGTTGAAACATTCTGATAAGTTAATAAAACCATTTGAAAATTATCTAGGGTTTCTTTTCCATGACATCATTCAATATTTTACCTCTAATAATAGTGAATCCGGAATTCGAAAAATTAAAGAATCTCTCTCTCTCTCTCTCCCTCTCTCTCTCTCTCTTGAGAATATAAAAATGATGATAGGTTTCTTTTGTAATATACTCAATGTGTGATGTGAAACTCTTATATTGTAGGACATTTCTAAGTGCTAAAGAGAAATTTTTTAATATCGGTATAGACTTGACATTATTTATAAATACTGTATGAGCTAATTCTTATAGAAAAATACTTTCGAAATACCCAAATAAATGATATAATATTGAATTTCAGCGCCTGTTTAATTTGAAACATATTTGATGCAGTGAAAAATGAAAACAAATCAATATGATAAAACAACTAAATAATAGAAAAGAGTTATGCTTACAAACATTCACTGTTTCAGGGAACAATGCAAAGATTGACAACTATTCAGCGGAGATTTGATAATTACTTATAAACATGAAATATTTGCTGCATTTATTGATAATTACTTATAAGCATGAAATCTTTGCTCCATTTATTGCATATTGACCTGATTTTATTTATTCGAAATACACACAAACATTTCAGTCATATAGTGATGTAAAGTCAACATGTTATAGGCGGACAAATGAAATTTTTAATCTAAGGGATACTTGGATACTTGTATACGCCGCCCAAAGCATCACTGATGAGAATTTAATATTCGAAACACGTGTCTGGTGCATGTAAATTGATTTGGAATTTTCTTCAAGAAGGTAGAGAGTTGGAACCCTTCGACATTATTGTAATTACAAATTATATAAAATAAAAAAGGGAGGGGATCTCCAACAACCCTCGGTTGCAGCACCCACAGTAAAACCCGAAAACAGCCTATGAAAAACACAGAACAGACACCCACAGAAAGAGACACAAAAGAGACAAGGAAACCAACTCACACCATAGACACATGAAACACAAAAGACAACACATAAACCAACGAAACCAATGGCCAACCGGTGCCGACTTAGGACGGCCATCTGCAACGCAAACAGCAGACGGTGTGGTTATCCTGGATTACGTGCGCACAACCCTCCCACATTTCCTATTACCCATATGTCTCGAAGAACGTACAAGTGTGGTGTAACATAAACTCCTCATTGTAAGAATAACATACAAACAGACAGTATGACGTAGGGGCCCATGAAAGACACAGTTGAACATTTAAATTGATATAAAAACAGAAGGCATACAAAATACAGTCCGTGCTCTGCCGGAAGTAGCGAGCTCATGCATGTGATCATCCGACAGAGATTCAGAGAGGACAGGTGGTCGGGGCCCTGTTTTCTCTAAAGAGGTTTGGAGAGGGACCGTCATGGAGTCTTGTCATCACAACCAGTCAGGGTGCAATTCTGAATGCGCTGGTACAAGGCGGTAGATTGGTCCAGTACCAAGCCAAGTGTCCGTCTGATGACAGAAGGATCATATCCACGGTATTAAAGGCGTTTGATAATCGATTGTAATTCTGTCTACCTTTGATCCTCCTTATTTTGTTAATCATGTCACCATAAATTGCAGGTTGTCAAATACCCAAAGTAATATACTCTGTTGCTTGAATGGCTCCAAATTTCAAAAGAAGTTGACAATAATTTTTGTAAAATTTCCAGAAAGTATTTACTAGTTTGTGAAATCAAAAAACCTTGACCTAAAAGTTTCTTCGTATTTTGTAAATTTCTACTATGAAAATCCAAAACATTAGTACATACTCTAGCATACTGGAGGCGCTGTGAAATGTAGATACCGTATGACGGTCATGTAGGAACATCACCGTCAAGCCAGGGAAAATTTACTATGTTGAATCCAGTATCATATCTTTTGACATACACACTTGCATGAATAATTCCATTATGAATTTTGATATGCTTAGGTCCGAAAATAGTGACAAGTACAAACATAGCCTAGCAGAATCATGGAATTGAAAATAAAGCAAGTTCATATTAAACGTACATGTAATCGCAAGTTAGTACGATCTATATGAATCAATCATTAACCTATTGAGGGGATACATATTTCTTTATACATACATATTTCGACCCTACAGGGAATTCGGAGCCGCGCACTCTCTGTAAAGTAAATGTACAAATCTAAATTCAAAAAATAAAAGAGGGCGCTACTGAAATGAATTTTGGTGGCTCCGCTGGAAGCATTACTAATGAGAATTTAATATTCTAAACACGTGTCTGGTGCAGTAAATTTGTTTGAAATTTACTTCATGAATGTATAGAGTTGGAACACTTCCGTATTATCAATGTCAGCACTTATTAGGAACTTGGAAGCTCAAACTCAAAAACATCAAAGAACAACGAAGGTAATACTTTCATCGATTTGAAGATTCACCTTTGTTCCTAATAATTTATTCTGATCACCAGTTTATTCAATGTTTTTTTTATTTAATTTTCGCTTCTGTAATTACTATCTTACTGCTGGTCAGAGGACAGGAATTCGAAACTATATATTTAATGTTGCTTCTGGTTATGCAACAGCATCGATTTAATCTTTGTTTAACTTAAATGAACCATTGAATAATCGAACGGATTTGGATGCCGCTTTTCAATTAGACAGACTTTAAATTGCGCAGCTACGTTAAGGCACTCCTCGTTTTTACGTTGCAATATTAGTGACATTTTTAAAAGACATTTTCAATAATGAAAAAAGGACATCCTCCAATAAAATTTCTTTATGTATTTGGTATCAGTGTTTAACACTAAGCTTGTACTACACACTCAGCCAATAGTGATGTCATGTGCCACATCACAAGTCACGTGACAACTATTTATAACATGCAAACAATGAATTGTGAAAAACGAACTGGCGCAACGCCATTCCTGCAGTTACAGTCCCATGCTTTCTACCAAAATACCTTGTAGGTATTGCCATTTATGAGTTCAAGTGCGCACTTTTCTTCTTTTTTATATTTTTGGAATAAAAGACGATTTTTATCTAAAAAATGACTAGAACAGCACTAAACTCCCAGTATTGTCATATATTTTAAATAGTCATAGATAGAATCGACAAAGTGCCTACTTATATCATGGAGGACAACCATCTATCGGACTAGTTTAACGCGACCCCAACACATAGCATTGTAATTTCAGCCTGCGCCATGCAATTTTATACCATCACCCTACGACGATAGCTTTTTCAAACGTATATGTGACTAGCGAAGGGAAGCAACTCGTAGTTTATAACAATCAAGGTCGACTTCGCCGATTTCGTTCTCATAGTTTTGTGGCCTTTAAACACAAATGTTTACCTGAGAAGATGAAATAAATACTATGTTGATTAATTGAGAAAAATTTCATCGTATTTCAATAAAAAAAACTGAAAAGATTAAATCTTTGGCAATTAGTGAAATGTATTTTACAATTTCATCATTTTGACGCAACGGTGCAGTGGCGTAGTGGAGATGACGCAGGACTGCAAAATCCATGATCGCGAGTTCGATCCTGGCAGAAGGACTATTTTATTTTTCAAAATTTTTACGAAGTTCTTGCTTTTTTTAATTGTTGACTCAGTGAGAGGCACCATGATATCAATAGGCATTGCTTCCGTATATCGTATATGTTTAAAAGAGCTTTGTACAGTACAGATAAAATATGTGATATCAGGAAAGAGATGATTAATTCTGTAACATTTCGTTACTAACATATAAATTATAATTTTTATTTTAGCTTATGATATTCAATTTACGTGGTCTAAGAGAGAGAGAGAGAGAGAGAGAGAAAACAAACAGGGAGACGTGAAAATTTTATATCATTTTTTTTCATTCTAATTACAATCTAAAAGAATACCACGAAGAAAATGCATGTCGTACAATTATTTATAGTCGACAAAGTCCAATCTGAATGTTACACACGCCACCTTACTTAGTAACTTCCAGCATTTTAATTTTAAGCCCTTTTTTTCAAGTTGTCGTCGTTGTTACACGTGCTCACCGTTTATCTAGACTTAGCAAAGACAAATTTTCTCTTTCAGATCTTACAGCAGAATCAAAACAGTCACGGTGAGATGTACAGCCGACACGTTTTATGTGGATTAATAAGTTCTAATGTCTACTAATTCATCTAATCTACTAATCCAGGTCCCAGGATAACCACACCCTCTGCTACCTGCGTGGCAGACGGCCGGTCTTAGTCTGCACCGGTTGCCAATTGGTCTCGTTGGTTTATTTGTGGTCTTCTGTATTTCATGTTTGTACATGTATGGTGTGAGTTGGTGATCCTTGTCCCTTTTGCGTCTCATTCTGTGGATGTCTGCCCTGTATTCCGTCTTTTCGATTTGACATGCCTACGTTCGATTTGTGCAGGTATATGACGTAAAAACATTGTGACGTCATTAAATTCCATTGAAAACGTCATATATGTAACCCTGTTTCCCTGAATTTCAGGCTGGTTTCCATAAAAATTGATGACGTCACAATGCGTTGACGTCAGATACCTGCACAAATGGGAAGTAACTCTGTATTTCGAAAAGACCGAATTTTTGCATTGGGTGCTTTTGAGATTTGCTGTGGGTGCCGTAACCGAGTGTTGTTTTAGAACCCGTTATTTCTACTGTATATTGATAATTACAAATTGTATAAAATAAATGTACAAACACATACCAGCAGAATCATACAATTGAACGTTAATAAAATTCAGGTGTTGCTATAAAATGAAAGTACAAACACAGACGCATAATCAAATAAAATGCTGTTGTTGCTTGCAAGCAAAAGATGAGTATCTGATCTCATGCATCTCTATTAGGGGTTTACATTTTTTTCTTTTCTTTTCAATTGAATAATTGAATGCGCTTTATTTTATCGTTGTGTTTGGTGATGCAATGAACTTGATTCAAAGCGATCTCGACAACACATTTATGTTTTGGAAATAAAGGATCAATAGGTAAATCATACCTATGTAAAAGGGGCTTTTATAACAAGATTCAAGATTTCTTGATTTTAAACAATCAAGTTGGCATACACTAATGTAATACAGAAATGAAACAAAATAATTGAAAATAGACAGTTTGATGGTAGCATAGTGAAATACTTTTAATTGCAAAGGAAGACCATACTATTGTTAAACGTCTTCAAATTCAATAGCATCATTTAAGAACAGATAAATTTTCAGCATGGACCAGATAATATTATACACAGTTCAGTAGTGTTCATATTATGTAAATAAATGACATGTATATTTAGTATATTTATATATAGTACAAAAATTGTTAAAAATATGACTTTGAGAACTTTTTTTATGTTTTTATCACTGGCAGATATATACATGTAATTAACATCCAATACGTAATTATTTATGCAAAAAGTGTCAAGAAGTAATCGAAGATGGGTTTAGAGAACATTTATTGAATGTATGTGTATTAAATGACTTTTTATTGACATGCAGATGTATAAACGTTATAACCGCTTCCAGCACTTTTAACCAAATGATGTCTTTGTAGACTACGCGATGGGCCCTTTGATATATGTCCATCATAATACAGAATTAATCAACTCGATTTCTCTTTTGTTAACCATGTATGAACGTTTAAATTATCGACGAGATATTAAATGCTGGGTATTCTAATTTTAATAATTCAATTTATGGGTATTCTAAAACCTCAATACATAATGCTGTTTGTCTTCAAAATTTCAAACGGTATAATTCTATGATTTGAAATATAGATAGCACAGTGTTATCAATGGTTTTATTAATTCTAGCAAGCTGAAATATATTTGTTACAACGTTGATAAATTGTTTCATCACCACGCATAAAGATTCTGTGTAAGTTTTATTTTTTAAACGGTCAACAAAGTTGTAAATAGAAAAGTGAATTTGCCATGGCCTTCCGATCGTCTGTCTGTTCATCCATCCGTCCGTCCGTCCGTCTATCTGTCAGTCTGATGAAAGCTAGATGTGATGAATTTCAATGAAAGTTTACTCAATGAAATATCATACCATATAGATTACAACATGTAGCATGAAAAAGGAGCTTTCTGCAGAAAAAAAGTGTGAAACCTTATTTTTACAACTCCTCGTAAATCAATCGATGGATTTCAATGAAACTGTACACTATGATAGATCGTTACATGTACATGACGAAAAAGAATTGCTGCCTAAAAATGTTCACCTGAGTAATAGTCCTAAACTTTGACTTTTTTTCGTAAATTTTAACTGTCTAACCACATGATAGATTACAATGAGTTAACGAAGATCGATAATCTCAGTAGCACTCACAATAGAGCACCAAAGTGAGCATCGACGGACCCCTAGCAAGCTAGAGGTGGGACCAGGTGCCCGGGTGGAGTAAGCATCCCCATGTTGGCTAGCCCCTCACGCCGTCGATGTTCAAGCACGAAAATAAAAACAAAATATGAAATATATGCATTGCACTGGCTGATGTTATATCGATATAGAAAGTGCTATGGTGAACATGTTAGGGAAAATATTCAAAACACTTACTGTCAAACCCCTCGCGGGGAACTTTTTTACGAGCTCCACACGGCAAAGGGCATAAGTGTGATACAAATGAGTTAAAGAAGATCCTGACAATAATCTCAACAGCACTCACAATAGAGCACCAAACTGAGCATCGATGAAACTTGACAGAGCAGAGCGCTGACTTTATTTCGTATACCTTTTGTTTTTAAATCAATTAACATATCCATCAGTGTGTTTCTTGAGCCACTGTGTCATCCTGTCTGTTTGAATGTTCATCTTACAGTGAGGAGGTTATTTTACACTACAATAGTTCGTTCTTCAAGCCCTCTTGGAAATCGGAAAAGTGGGAGGGTTGTGCGGAAGTAAACCGGATAGTCATGTCGTCTGCTTCTTTCGTGGCAGACGACAATCCTAAGTCGGCACCAGTTGTCCATGGGTCTCGTTGGTTTATGTGTTGCCATTTGTGTTTCATATTTCTATGGTGTCAGTTGGAGTTCCTATTCTTTTCTGTGATTTTGCATTGGCTGTTTTGGAGTTTTGCTGTGGGTCTGTCCGTCCGTCCGTCCGTCCGTCCGTCTGTCCGTCTGTCTGTCCGTCACACTTAAGTTTTCCAGAATTTTTTCGCTGTCTTTGCATGAATTGAACTCATTTTCGGCATGTGAGTTTATCTCAATGTGATACAGATCAAGTTCGAGTTTGGATTTGATTCACCTATTTTTACAAAAGTTATGGCCCTTGGACTTAGCTAATTTCATGAAATTCTCAGTTTTCCAAACTTTTCTTCCAAGGTATTGCAGATATTGAAATAATATTTTAAATGTGAATAGATTTTAGTGTTGCACAGCTCAAGTGTGAGTTTTGTTCCGATTGACCTATTTTCACAAGAGTTATGGCCCTTGGATCTAGCAAATTTCTTGAAATTCTCAGTTTTCCTGACTTTTCTTCAATGGTATTGCAGATATTGAAATCATTTTTGGTATGTGAATATATCTCAGTGTGATACAAATCAAGTTCGTGTTTCAATTTGATTGACCCATTTCTTCAGGAGTTATGGCCCCGGAACTTTCAAGTTTCATGAACTTCTCAGATTCCAGTCTTTTCATGCCTGTTCTTGTAGATATTGAGCTGATTTTCGGTATGTAGATTCATTATAGTCTGATAAGGAATAAGGTGAAGTTGGGTTTGATTTATTTGCTCTTACAAAAGACAAAGCCTCATAGCAAATTTTATTAGATTTTCCTGTTTTCCAGACCTTTTTCTAATACTCATATTGAACTTATTCTGATGTTGGATTCATCTTTTTGTGTAAGTTAAGGTCAAGGTAGAGTTGAAGGACATGGATTAATGCCGATAGGGGACTTATATCGCTTGCGATTCATAAATTTATTCTTTTCAAGACATGTAGTACATGTACATTGAATACATCTTGATGCATTAAGCGAGATTTACATGTGAATTAATATGAGGGAATTCTTAATTAACTTTTGTTATTTTTTTCCTTATCTACTCGTATATAAGGGATGAATTCGTCATATTTATGAATACTAAGTAACATACTAAGTAATATATTTTCATACCAAAGCATTTGCTGTATTGACCTTAACCTTTAATGATTATCTCGATACGAAATAATTCAATATGAATCAACTGAATGCCACATCATCAAAATGGATCTGTTCAAAAGACAAATTATTTCATGGAGGCATAATTAGTGCATTTTGGACAGTTTTCATTCTTTCAGGCCTGCTAAGTATTATCAGACGGTCAAGTATTTTAAGATGACATGTTCGGTAATTATAAGGGAAATCAATTAATGAAAGTCAATCACAAAATCCGAAATCAAAGTCTAAGAATCACAGGTATCAAAATTCTTGAAAAATATAAAACAAAACAAAGAAAGAGAGGTGATTCCTCAACAGTGAAAAATGCAAACAAATCAATATAATAAAACAACTATGTAATAAAAAGAGATATGCTTACAAACATTCACTATTTCAGGGAACAATACAAATATTGACAACTATTCAGCGGAGATTTGAAAATTACTTATAAACATGAAATTATTGCTGCATTTATTGATAATTACTTATAAGCATGAAATCTTTGCTGCATTAATTGGATATTGACCTGATTTCATTTATTCCAAATCTATCATTTATGATACGCACAAACATTTCAGTCATATAGTGATGTAAAGTCCTCTTGTTATAGGCGGATATTTATAATTACAAATTATATAAAATAAAAAAGAGAGGGAATCACAACAACACTCGGTTGCAGCACCCACAGCAAAACACATGGTGAAAAACACAAGGCAGACACCCACAGAAAGAGACACAAAAGGGAGAAGGAAACCAACTCATACCATAGACACATGAAACACAAAAGACCACACATAAACCAACGAGACCAAATCACACCAAAGAAACATGAAACACAAAAGACCAACAATAAACAAACGAGACCAATTGGTAACAGGTGCCGACTTAGGACGGGAATCTGCAAAGCAAACAGCAGACGGTGTAGTTATCCTGGATTACGTGCGCACAATCCTCCCACTTTTCCGATTACCCAGATGTCTTGAAGAACGTACAATTGTGGTGTAAAATAATCTCCTCATTGTAAGATGTACATACAAACAGACAGTATGACGTAGGGTCCCAAGAAAGACACAGATGAACATATAAATTGATATAAAAACAGAAGGCATACAAAATACAGTCCGTGCTCTGCCGGCAGTAGCGAGCTCATGCATGTGATCATCCGAGGAGTCCGACAGAGATTCAGAGAGGACAGGTGGTCGGGGCCCTATTTTCTTTAAAGAGAGGGACCGTCATGGAATCCTGTCATCACAACCAGTCATGGTGCAATTCTGAATGCGCTGGTACAAGGCTGTAGATTGGTCCAGTGCTAAGTCAAGTGTCCTTTTAATGACAGAAGGATCATATCCACGGTTTAAAAAGCGTTTGATGATCGATGGTAATTCTGTCTACCTTTGATCCTCCTTATTTTGTTAAGATTGTCACCATAAAATGCAGGTTGTCAAATACCCAAAGTCATATACTCTGTTGCTTGAATGGCTCCGAATTTCAAAAGAAGATGACAATAATTTTTGTAAAATTTCCAGAAAGTCTTTATGAAAGCGAAAACTTTGACCTAAAAGTTTCTTTGTATTTTGTAATTTAATACTATAAAATCCAAAACATCAGTACATGCTCTAGCATACCGGATGAGCTGTGAAATATAGATACTGTATGATTGTAATCTAGGAACATCACCGTCAACCGTCACAGGGAAAATTTACTATGTTGAATCCAAAACCATCTCTTTTGTCATACACACTTGTATGAATCATTCCATTATGAATTTTGATATTTAGGTCCGAAAAGGGTCACAAGTACAAACATAGCCTAGCAGAATCATGCAATTTAAAAATATAGCAAGTTCATATTGAACGTAATCGCAAGTTACAATGTAGTACGATCTATATGAATCAATCATCACTGACAAGGTTTAGTACCCGAAATGGGCATGTCTGGTCCATGCTACAAATTTATCTGTTCTTAAATGATGCTATTGAAGACGTTAAACATGTACCTATTGAGGGGATACATATTTCTTAATTTATACATACATAATTCGACCCTACAGGGAATTTGGAGTTGCGCACTTTCTGTCAACTAAATGTTAAAATCTAAAGTAAAAAATAAAAGAGGGCGCTACTGAAATGAATTTTTGTGGCTCCGCTGGAAGCATCACTGATGAGAATTTGATATTCGAAACACGTGTCTGGTGCACAAAAAATGGTTTGAAATTTACCTCATAAAGATACATGTACACATAAACAAGAACACCTCACTCTATGACAAACGTGACGACTTCAATTTCAGCATTACAAACTTTCCTTTTCTGAGTAGCAACATCCCTTCATCGCCTGCTTATGGCGTGTTCATATCTCAGTTGATACGCTTTGCCAGAGCAAGTACCAAATATACGGATTTTGTTCTGAAAGCTAGGCGTCTTTCAGATAAGCTTCTCAGTCAGGGATATGTTTGTGGCCGACTAACATCGTCATTGAGAAAGTTATACGGTCGATATGGGGAACTCGTCAAACACTATGATGTCCCACTCTCCAGAATGGTGGATGATATTCTGTCATAGACCGTTTGAATCATCCAACCAAAGATTGTACTCTATGTCCTCCGAAATGGAAGTTACCGGATGTGACAGTTCTACCGAATTGAAGAGGCGGGTGTTGCATGCAAGCAGGAGATGCTTACTCTTCCTGGGCACCTGGTCTCACTCCCATATCGGGAGTTCGCATCTTTTCATATGGTGGAGGTGTT